>BHFT01017319.1:26132-153191 GCA_004320025.1 Laticauda laticaudata
GGGGGGGGGGGGGGGGCGGGGGCGGGCTCGTATGATTAGATGATGGTTTGCTTTGTTGTGCAGATTGAAGCAGTTGGTTTTAAGATGAAATAAACCGTGGTTTGAGTGTGATGTGTGCAAAACTTAAGTTGACCAGGATTATGGACAAGAGAATGTATCGAAAATTACACCTTGAAAATACCATGATGTTTTCAGTTGATAGTGGTTTTTTTTTTTTGCTTCAGCAGCCCCCAGCATATTCTTTGGGGAGGTTTTATGTTATTCTAGAGGTCTCTGGGTCTTCTCAGGTTTCATATTTAGGAACTTGAAAAATGTGCCATACCAGGCAGAAAATTTGGGAGAGTGATCTCACTTGCATTTGGAGGCTGTAGTTTGTACTGCTGGAAAATTACAGAATGTTTACTATGGAATAATGCTGTTTCCTCAGGGTTAAAGCAACCTGGAAAAGGAAAAAAACATATTTGAAAGTAAATGCTATTGACAATTTAGCCTTGAATTGATGCACAGAGAACTAGGTCTCTTTTCTTGAATGTGTCACATAAAGTTATCTGATAATTGTTTACTACATCTGGAACTATGGTAGGATTTTTTAAAGTGTGTCAAAACTTCATTGGAAAACAAATGTTTCCACTGTATTTATTCACTGATTTTTAGAATAAAAAATTGGAGCATTAAAAAAAATATTTAGCTTGTAATGTTTTTAATCAACGTCTGAGTAGAACCTTGGGAGGATTTAGTGATTTAATCATTCATCTTGTATCTACGAATGCTGGAAAATTTAATATGATTATTATTATTTATCAAAGTTTATTTTAACTGTATAAAATACTATCTTGTTAAGTATGCTTTTTGATTTGCATCTGTTAAACTTATATTGGTAAATTTTCTCTTCCATTTTATTTTCAATAACAATATTCAGTTATATAATAAATGATGAAATCCTCAAATGTACATAGTACCCATTGTGGAAATTTTTAGATCCTGGAACACTGGTGAATCTTTAATAGATTTTCCACAACTGAGACAGTCATTTTAAATAGCTTTGAAAATAGCCTTTCTGGGAATATCAATACTCTTAATTTTTATTGGTTCAAATTAAAGCCTTTCATTTTTGCATTAAAATAATAAATAATAGCACACAGAAGTTAAGTTTGCATTCTTAATATTTAATGTATGATTTGTATATTTTAGTTTCCACTGCTATCTTTATAAATAGGCATGATACGGATATATATCCTGGAAAGAATAATTTTATTTATTACGAATGTACTTTTTTCAACCAAGAGATATACATATAGTTTCTGTATAATTTGAAAGTGCTAATTAAGAATATATCAACTTTTCTTAAAAAAACAAAACAAAACAAAACAAATTACTGTATAGGGGATTATGAAAAGAAGTTACATGTATTTTAGGAATGGATTTTCATGTATTATTTACACTAATTGTTGTTATGCACTGGTGCTGCTTTGTAACAACTGATTTATTTTACTGTCCAAGAATTTGTATGTTTTATCTGCAGTTAAATAGAAATTGAGATCTGCATTTACATAGTAGGAGAATATTTTGTATTAGGAAACCCATTGTTGTGAATATCACTACATGAACATTTTAGATGTTGTATGTTTAATGTTATACAGAATTACATAAATATGGAAAAGCATACCTAGAAATATGCAAAGGTACTGTGTAAGTCAGATACAAATAGACCCTCGCAATTCTCTTATCAGGAAGAGAGACAGGCAACTGAAACCATTTTGGCCTACATACTGTATAGTTTTTATAATCCTATTTCCAATTATGGGATTAGCTACTCTGGTCATTTCCAAACTGTGTTGGATTGATTTAGTTTGCTTCAATTAGTTTTACATTGGCTGCTTTTAGCTGTTTTTATATGGTTGTAGTCAGATGCAGTAGATCATTTTCTTGAAACAGCTGATTCAAAACCATATGTGTGTGTGAATTATGATTTTCATTGTAAATGTCATGAGAATGTATTTTCTTTATATTATATAATATAAAGAAGTTTCAGAACTTTGAAGTCTTCTGAATATATCAAAGAATTGTTCCATAAAATCCATGTAAATTAAATGATTGTTCAAAAGACAGTAGTCTACTGACAAGTCATCACTTCTTAACTCTGATCTGGCTGTATTAAGTAACTGTTTTTATCAGTTACCACTTATATGTCAGCTGATATGCCTTTTCCTAGAGATGAATGGATGAATGTATCAGGCTATTATATGCCACCAATGGAATATAATACTTCTGGAATACAATATACCCTTCAGCCTAGCCTCATTATACTGTTTTCTACTGCTTTATAATTATTTGGGGAGGGGCAGTTACCACTTCTGTATAGCGCCAACACAGTGTGTTTCAAAGGTATAGTATTATTTCATTTCTGAGCTGCGAAGATATAAGCAAGAAAATCAAGTGGTAGTGTTATGCAGGCATAAAAAGGGACTGGAATTGACTTGAGTAGGTTAAAATAAAGTTAATAGATGTAAATGGCTTCTGCCTCATATCTGAAAGGGCTCTAGTGGGAATCATGCTTAGAGTTATTTCTGCTGTAGATGTCTTCGTAATCTTCACAAAAGTGGGAACTGCTCTTGAAAGATTTCATTGTGGATAAAATGTGACACTGTTGCATCATACATAAAGAATAACAAGGGTGGATATAACAAGTCACTGGACAGTGAGACAGGTGGCATATAAGTTTAATAAATAAAAATATAAAGCTAATATTAACTGTATTGGTTACTATCATGCTTCAAATCTAAATGTAGGATGCTTGTCATTGCTTTCAAAGGCATCCACAACCTCAGGTCTTATCTCTTCAAGTATTAGGAAGAATAATATTTTAACAGTTCTCCCACAAGCCTTTGTTATTGATTGTGCTGTCTGAAGCATCGAGAGAAAACAGATAGCTGGTTACCTTAATGATAGAGGCAAGGCAAGAAAAGAATAATTTGAGGCAGAGTAAGTTGTTTATGTATATGCAATTCTTATCAGAGTGGAATATCACTCAAAATTTAAGCCACCCCTCCAAAGGAAGAATAATTAGAGATATATTTTAAATGCACAACTGCCTAGTTCCCTCCTTTAATTAGGATCGCCCAATCTTATGAAGCAATTTTGTTTGATCTTTTCCCCTCAACAAACAGGAGCATTTGGCACACTTGGCATATATGTGAGCATATGTGTGCATTTAATATACAGTGGAAAAGATTACATTCCCAAAAACAGACATTGAATTGAAATGAATTAAAATGAATGAATATTGATTAAAATTAATTTCTTGAAATTTTTAAAAATTAATACTTTATTTGATACATAAACTCATATCAGTTTCTTATATAAAACTATCTTAAAAAATCCACTGAGCAAGAGTGCAGAAAAAGAATTGACTGGAACTCTAAAAATAAACCTTATTTTGAATTATTGTATATCCTATTGAATTCAGTGGCTTTTACTTCTAGCTAGATATGCATAAGTTTAGTTTACTTTATTGTCATTGCACCTCGTACAATGAAATCAAACACCATCTTCAGTGCACATCATGACCATGACCATGAAAATAAACTCAAGCACACATCCTTCACCCTTTACACATTGAACCGGAAACCCCTGACACCACACCAACACTGCACTATACAGCAGAATTCAAAAGAGCTACTGCCCTGGGATAGAAGCCATTTTTCAACCTTTTTGTCCGAGTTTTTATTATTCTGTACCGTCTGCCAGATGGTAATAGTTCAAAAAAAAAAATGTTCCCAGGATGAGATGGATCTTTGAGAATGTTTTGAACTTTCTTAAGGCAGCGGGAGCTATAAAGCTCTTCCAAAGAGGGGAGAGGGCAACCAATGCTCTTCTGGCCAATGACATTAACCATCTGGAGTGCTTTCCTATCTGCCACTGTGCAATTGGCAAACCATACACAGGTGCAGTATGTTAAAATGCTCTCTATGGTGCAGCGGTAGAAGGTCACCAGCAGTTTTTCATTCAGTTGTTTTTTTCTGAGAAGTCTCAGGTAGTATAATCTCTGCTGGGCCCTTTTGACCAGGGCTGCAATGTGGGCACCCCAGGTCAGGTCCTCTTTTAGGGTAACACTCAGAAACTTAAAACTGACCACTTCCTCCACTCAAACTCCATTGATAAGCAAGGGCTGGACATCTGATAAACTAGTGTCTTTCTGGGAATGGGTCTGTATAGCTGGATTAACCATGTAAATCAGGGTGAAAATTGTGGAAGAGATTCTTGAGTTACTGACTTTTCTTTTTGTTTGCAAAAAAATGAATCAGTAGATGCTTTTGTGCCGCAAAAACATTTCAATATTCCAATACTTGGAAACATTTCAATATTTTTTCTTTCATAAATCCCACTATAGCCAATCATTCTTATTTCTAGGTTAGTATATTTATAACTTTTAGTTGATGAACTTGATAAACTCATCTTCTCTTCGGAAAGGATGCTATCCCCACTTTCTTTTCATTTCCTTCCATGTACAAGTTCAAGTCCTGCCTAAGTCATGAGAGCCATCTGAGTGACTTTGAACCAGTCACTTTCTCTGTCAGCTCCACCTATTGCACAAAGTTGTTATTTTATTGAAAATAGGAGGAGGAAGGTCTGATGGATATATCTGTCACCTTGGGTTGTTTGTAAAAATAATAAAATATAAGGCAAATGTCTGAAATGAAGACTCATTTTCTCTATCAAGATATCCTATCAGTTGATGATCCTGATTTTCTAATATTTTTTATGGAGAAATTTTGTAGACAGTATAAACTTTCCACTGCAACTATTCAGAACCTGATATAATATAAAGGGATAAGAGCAGGGATGGTGTGCTTTGTCATTCCTTTTGATTCTCCCTTGCAGCCAATGTGAACATTTTGGCTAATCAATCACTTTCAGCATCTTCATCTTTTGCATATTCTCAGTGAATGTAAGTAGACTGCCTTCCCAAATAATTATTTGAAGAGGCGATAACCTCATACTTCTTTCAAGTAAATATGGTATGTAGTTTCAAAGGCATGCTGCAATGAATCCTAGGAACACAAATAGATATTTCCAAAATATTGCAAAACAAGGACAAAAAAGCATTTGGATATAATTATAGAAAGCTATAATAGTTTCCATAAAATTACTCAGTTTTCCTGAATGTATTTTAATACGCCCTTTAAAGTCTTGATTATGCACCATTAAATTATATTTCCTTTTTTTCTGCATGCATCTCCTAGTTAGTAGCTACAGGCAATAATATATTGGCTTGAAGAGTAGACTTACATAAAATAGTACGAGCATTGGGACAAAACCAGGCAATGTAATATATAAAATTAAAAATGAATGTTTTGAATATTAGCCTGTGAGAAAGCACAGTAATAAATATTGGAAGAATGTTAGAAAATATAGTAAGATCGCCGATGTAGCGACTTGAAAAATGTTGACATACAGATGTATATATTTTATTAATAAAAGCAGTATATGTGCATAAAAATAAATAGAATACTAAGGGAATGATTCAGCATTTAGTTAAACAAAAATTATTTTGGCTATTTGATATATATATATGGATAAATTGTTTATGGTAATATTAAAGATGTATTAATCTAGTTGATTAATTTATATATCTCGGTAGACTGTTTAACAGAGAGTAAAAGAGGAAATTTTAAGATATGAAAATGCTAGTATAACAAGAGAATTGTATGTGATGAGAAAGGAATGTTTGTCAAATAAAGTAAAAATAACTATGTATAAGAGCATGCTTCTGTCAACTTTGTTGGATAGTAGAATTGGCATATCAGGAAAGACATAAAATGAGTACAGTGCTAATAAGTTATTCAAGCATGTGGCACAGCAAAAAGATGCAGAGTTTAGAACAAATAGGTGCTGAATGAATATGGATTGAAAATAAAAGTGAATTACTGGTATGAAAAAGTATGTTGATGTGTTGTGGTCATAAAGACAGAATGAATGACAGAAAATGTATATGAAGGAATGATCTCAATGAAAGAAGACTACCAAGAAAATCATAATTAGGTGGAGTTGATGGGACCTTCTAAAAAACAAAGGTAAGAAAGGGGGCACGATGGCTACATGACCATGGAAAAGTTTTCAGGCAACACTGGCTCCCTTGGCTAAGAAATGGTGATGGACACCACCAGAGGTGAGATTCAATTTTTCTTTACTACCAGTTCTGGGTGTGGCTTGGTGGACATGGCAGGGGAAGGATACTGCAAAATCCATTCCCTCCCCACCCCACCCCACTAACTTGCTTTCCAGCTCCATTTTCCTGTGCAGGATAACAAAAGAAGATCCAGCTGATCAGTTGGGACCTGGGAGGCAGAAAATAGATGGGGACGGGGCCAGTCAGAGGTGGTATTTGCGACTTCTCTGAATTCCTCAAAATTTTTGCTACCAGTTTTCCAGAACTGGTCAGAAGCTGCTGAATCCCACCTCTGGACACCACCCCCTAGAATCAGACATGACTGAACAGGGGAAACCTTTATCGTTACCTAGGAAATTTAAAAAACAATTGGTGTATAAATATAATGGAAGCAAATATGGTTTAAAAAGATAGGAAGAGTGATGGCATATGCAGCTGAAGAATGATAACAATGGATAGTAATATCACAGGGTACTCTGCTGACCATTAGTCAATTCGCTCATTCTTTTCTCCCTTCACTTTCCCATCATCCATCTGCACAATGGAGATTTTTGAAGTTAAACCCATGCAACTGGGATCCAGCAGAACTTCACTTACAGCCTAATAAAAAATTGGGAAAAATAAACTCACAGTGGAGTTTAATAGCAACAGCACTTAGACTTATATAGCACTTCATTGTGCTTTATTGCCCTCTCTAAATGGTTTACAGAGTCAACCTATTGCCCCAACAATTTGGGTCCTCATTTTACCCACTTCGGGAGGATGGAAGGCTGAGTCAATCTTGAGCCTGGTGAGATTCAATCTGCCAAATTGCAGGCAGCTGGCTACAGCAGAAGTAGCCTGCAGTATTGCACTCTAACCGCTGTGCCACTGAAGCCATGGCTTTCTATCAAGTAGAGCAAGTAGATTTTTTTCCCATTTTGTTTTTTTACACTGACCCAAGAAGTTTAAATAAGTAGATGCATTGCCAAGAATTAGGAGACCATACATAGCAGATGGTTTCCATATAAGAACACCCAAGCATCCTACCCCTTATTTATATTAGTCCCTGAATCTGGAGTTTCCCTACTACTTCAAGTCCATGACTCTGTGATAATTTTTAAGAGTTTTTGCCATCTGTCCCTTGTTTAGTGAATGACTTTCTCAGATTCCCACAGTTTCATTCTTACAATAAGGATTTCCACTTCATGTTAGTTGACAACAATTAACTATTGAAAGTTGGCCTCATTCACTTTTCATCAATAATAATTCTTATTTTTCATCAGTAAAAGTTATGTGACCATGTCATGCTGAATAACTTTTTAGCCTAGGGAGCCTAACTTTTGTGTCTGATTCATTTTTTAATTTATCTTTTTCATAGACTTAAGAAAACTGAAGTTTCCCTTTACTAAAGTGTCAGTGCGGAAGTGTAGATCCAACAGAGCTGTGGGGAAATGGATAGGACAAGTTGAAGCAGAGGCAAGCACAACTGGGCAGGAGAAGCATGAGGTCCACGCTTAATGACCACATGACCCTCTCTTAATGACAATTGGTGAATGGTGCAGTCATGTGATGCTTCACCTAACAACTGCTTTGCTTAGAGATAGAAATCTCTATCCCTATTAGGATTGTTAAACCAAGACAACCTGTAACTGAATTATATCCCTGTTTCTCAGGATAGTGTAATAACTCATACACGATTTAAATATCAGACAACCCTTGACCTAATGAGTCATTGTTTCAGAGATGTTTCCTTACCTGAGAAACAGAATAATTATGGGCAGGAAAAAAACAGTGGGAACAGAAGCAATTTCCAAATTTTTGATTGCTTCTCCATTGATATTCCTTGTAGGAAGCTGGCAGGGAGTGCTGGAAATGATTATATGACTAGCTGATCACAGTGATACAAGCAGCACGAAAACAATCACAACTTTGCCAAATTTAAAAGCCATGTTGCCCTAGGATGCACTGTTTCATCCAATTGAAGAGAAACAGACAGTTTTAGTATTGATACAGATTAACTAATTCCTGTTTTACTTTTTGCTTTCCCTTTAGATTAAGGGTCTTCAAACTTGGCAAGTTTAAGACTTGTGGACTTCAACTCCCAGAATTCCTGAGCTAACATGAGGAGGAATTCTGGGAGTTGAAGTCCACAAGTCTTAAGGCTGTCAAGTTTGAAGACTCCTGCTTTAGATGTTTAAATAAAGTTCCTACAAATTATTAAGGTACCAGATTTTCCCCTCGATCTTTTCTGCACATACAGATAACAACTAAACCAAGAAAATTCACAATCTGACTTATTTATTGTGGCCTTTGCATATGGATTGTTTTGAAGGAAAATTTCTAATTTATGTCGAGATGGCAATTTTAAGAAAATTGTATAGAAGTATTGGGAAATCAGATAGTATGTAGTTGTAGATTGTGGGTTAATACAAATTTGATGAATAAACTAGTTCAAACATGAAGAAAAGCTGGTAGTGTCTGTCATATATGGGAAAAGCCCTAATGATTAGGAAGTTACAATATCATAGAGGTGCCACAAAAACAATAGTAATTTACTGGCTCAAGGAAGATATTGTACTGAGGGGAATCTTGTTTGTAGTGCAGGTGAAGTTGATATGTTTATGCATGCAAGTGTGTGTGTGGGGGGAAGCCGATGTGCTTCTATAAATAGTCCTAACATGGTATGATCCAGGGACTAGAAGATGAGTTGCTATGGAGACTGATCTGAATCAGATTACCTGAGGTTCCTGTTACCCAGCTTGATATGTATGATGTGCAATTGTAATTGAACGACTAGTCACTAGACTATTGGTTGACTGATATATTTGATCATATATTTTTCTCTAGAATATCCCCCCTAAAAGGCATAAACTGTGCTATATCGGAAAATATTCGTCAAATTCACCTGTAAGCATGGATGTTGAGGAATGCAGGAGTGTACAGTGTTGTGCTGTGGGGTCATTTTAAAATATATTAAAAACTAGGACTGATACTCGTAGGGAAAGTGCATATATTGGTAACATGCTATAAAGGCAGGGCGAGATTTTAGAAGGCGATGATGATGATGAGACATCTATGCTTTTTTTTAAATCTTCAAAACTTGGTATTCTGTACCAAGAATGTCCTCAATTTATGACCACAATTGTGTCCAAAGTTTGTTGCTTAGTGAGACATTTTGCCCCATTTTATGGCCTTTCCTGCTACACTTGTTAAGTGAATCGCTGCAGTTGTTAAGTTAGTCACACGGTTGTTAAGTGAATCTAGCTTCTCCATTGACTTTGCTTGTCAAAAGGTTGCAAAAGGGGATCATGTGACTCCTGGACACTGCAACCATCATAAACATGAGTTAGTTGCCAAGCGCTTGAATTTTGATCACATGACCATGGGGATGCTGCAGCAGTTGTAAATGTGAAAAATGATCCCAAGCCATTTTTTGGGGGGGCTGTTGTAACTTTGGTCACTAAATGACCTGTTGCAAGTCAAGGACTACCTGTAGTTCATTTATATAGTTTCAACTTGTTTTAGATGTAATAGAGAATGGCAATATTTAGTATTGAAAGCAGCATTCACAATTATATAAAAAGCCAAGGGCCTAACAGTAACATAGAATTTTTAAGATACCCAAAGAGAATTTTTCACAATGTTCACCAAGTTTGAATCTGGAGCTACAAGTTATATGACAAATAATAAATGTTTTTATTAATTTGTTTCTGTATAATGAAGGACAGTTTTCATATGGAACAGTTGTAAACTAGAATGTATCAGATAATAAACTTCAATGTAAAATAACATTTTGAAAGATGTTATTGTTTGTCTCTGATTTAGAAGGACTTTTATTACTGAAATATTTCACAACAAATGGACATAGAATTCAGTTTAATTTAATCATTAAAGGGCCACACATTATTGCCAATACCTCTTTCTCCTAGAGAAATCCATCACAATAATTGATTCTTCTGTAAGAATAGTTTGATAAAATAATGAATGATAACTCAAAAATGAAAACCATCAACATTAAACAAATAAAATTTAAAAGCCAACCTTGTCCTAGAACAGCAATTATCCAGGGAATTAATGCTGTTTCAGGGTGTTTTAAATTAAAAAGTGTATTTGTTGTGGTTAGCTGGCAGCAAGTGTGGATGGCTGAGGAGAGTGAGGACTCAGATGAGGGGCCAGGCCCTTTAGGGAGTGGACTGTCTTCAGAGATTGCGGGGACTAGCAGCAGCGATGAGGAGGTTCCCGAGAAGCCTGTGCCAAGTCTGCGTGTGCACAGGGATGCTCATAGGAAAGAGTAGCTGCAACAGCACAGGTAACTTGGAAGTAAGGCTGCAAGGTAATGGCCCCTCCTTCAAAAAGATAAAAGCCAGCTGTGAATCAAACATTCTTTGTAGGAAGCAAAAACATTTTGAAACTCCAGCCTCGTGGACATTGCAGTATCTTAAGTTGATATTTGAAGACTCTTGTTTTGTAAAATATTTCTTATCTGTTATTCTTGGCAGCCTTGCAGTTTTGGCGAGACTTGTACTTCTCAAAGTTAATTAGTTTTCAGCATCCTTTTAACCAGGGATTCGTAAAAACCATTAAAAGGTTTCTGGTCCCTTTGCTTTGTGTTTGTTTTATTGGAAAAGGGTTTGGGACCAGAACAGTATTAGATGTGTGTACTTATACTGAGGTACTTATGCATTATTTTTTAATTCTTCTTGACTTCTTCTTTTAGCACTTAACTAGTAAAATACCATGTTTCTCCAACAATATGGCCTCCCAATAGGAAGACCCAGCATGTTTTCTAGGCATAAAATGAAATTAAGCCCCTCCACCCAAATATAGGCCTAGTTTAAAACATGCAAAATTGGGGGGCGAGGTGGGGGGAACTTGCCATTAGGAGTGTCCCACGGGCAGCTACGCCTCACCATCAGCCGCTCTTAACAGCCAATCATGGTGGAGCACGGAGGGCTCCCTTACCCGGATCAGCAGGTGAGCGGCGGTGGCATGGATGTCCGGCAGCATTTCAGCTGCTTCTCAGGCCTCTGTACCTTCCACGGTTTCCACCGGTGCTGGTGCCATCTCCAACAACAGCATCTGAGTTGCTCCCGCTTTTCCCCTGTCCCCATAACAAAAAAAAAAAGGAAAAAAAAAGACTTTTGGAAGGTACCTGGGAGCGCCATGCGCTTTGTTTTGGTTTAATCACGAATGGCTGGGTGGGCGTAAGAAGAACGCGGGCAAGTGTCTCTGCTGCTGCTACCCTTGGTGCTCCAACCTTGGCTCTGCAGGTTTGCAAAAGTTCCTGCAATTCCAAGCACCCAGGCGCGAGCTGCAGCTGTCCCTCTCTCGCCAGCGCCGTCTCCAATACAGGGCAGGTAGCGGTGGGAACCGTGGAAGCATTTCACGCGCTTCTCGGGTGGGGGAGCCGCCTCCATAAACTTCCATGGTTCCTGCCGCTGCTGCCACTGTTATTGGAGACGGTGCTGTGTGAGAGAGGGACAGGCTACAGCTTGGCCTGGGTGCTTGGAATTCAGGAATCGGCTGCGCACCAGGACTTTTGCAAATTTGCAGAGCCCGAGGCTGGAGCACCAAGGGTAACAGCAGCAGAGACTCTCGCTCGGCTCTTCTCATGCCCACCCAGCCACTCGGGATTAAACCAAAACGCAGCATGAGGACCTCAAAATCTTTTTTTTTTGCTGTTGCTAACGGGGAGGGAAAAGCGGGAGCAACTCAGATGCTGTTGTTGGAGATGGTGCTGGGTGCGCGGGGGGGGGGAGAAATTAATTCACCCCCGAAAAGACATCCTAGCTGTTTTTTCGGGGCTCAAAAAAAAAATAAGGCCCAGCCTTATTTTGTGAAAAACATGTTATTAGGTTTAATATTAGGTAAAATTGGAATCTACTGCTAGGTGTAAATCATGAAAAACTCATGTAGCAATTTCTTAATATTTGAATTACTTTTGTTTTCCAAGAAAGGGTAAAGAAGCAGACTTTTGAGCAATATGATAAAATATTTTGCAATTTATTTATAATATAATTTTCCATGCCTCCCTCCTGTTTTTCCCTTTCCCTTTAAAATTATTGTCAACATTTTGATGTTTTATTATATTAGTACTTTTATGTCTCTGTATTTTCCTCCTATATTAATTTAGTATTGTAATACTAATTTAAAAACTGAAAATTTTGAGCACAAAAATACTAAGCATTAATTTCTTTTAACAGGTTATAAAAATATCTATAGCTAAATTTTGTAATGCAATTAAGTAAGAAAACTAACTTTATGCTACTGTTGAACAATCAAGTTGACTTCATTTTGATTACAGTTTATTTAAGAATATAAACATGATTATATATTATTGAGTTCCATCTGTTCCAGTTTTTAACTCTGTCCTAGTAGATATTTTCAGAAGCTTTTGTGAATGTAGTGCTCTTATGTCAGAAATTCACAATGCTCTAGGTTGCTTGCCAGACACAAAATGTATATTGTCATGAATGTTTACAGCAAGAGACATTTCAGCCCATTATTTACTTTGTTTTTTGGGTGGGTCATTGTAACTGTGAATAATTGTTAAGTAGCTGGTTATGAGACAAAGACTCCCTGTATTTAGGAGTGCTTGCTGGATAAAATGCTCCTGAACATAAGCAGATAGCTGAAGTAATTCCTTTTTCATTTAACTAAAAATTGGCTAGTTGAGATGCAAACACATTGGTCAGATTGTGAATACTCTTATTATGTATTTCTTGTCATTTGCTATAGATGAGGAAAATGAGGAAATACAAAATGAGGAAATCTCCAATGCCAAGTTTAGGAAAGGCTCGTTATAATTCTGATTAATTTTGCACTTTTCAGAAATTTGGGGAATATGCAGGTAGTTGAAAAGATGAAACTTCTGTTTTCAGTCTTGGATATATTTTTTCCTGTTGTATTTACCAAATAGACATAAAAGAGGTGAAACTTTGAACAGTGTGTTGCATAGGTTGATGTTTGTCATATCTATCACAAATTGCCCAAATTATTACTTATTATCAAGTCATTATCATTGATGGATGCAAATCTAATCTTGAATGGAATATTTCTTACTTGTAGGTTCATGTCACAATTTCCAGAGGAATTTTCTTTAGAGCACGTATTGGATATAAGATGGACCAATGAAAAAAGAATTCATTGAGATGACATAGTATCGGAAGCGAGACCATGGTGCAAAAGAAGAGGATCTGCCCTCGCTTACTTGATTATCTTGTGATTATTGGAGCCAGGTATAGTAAACATCTAGATGTGCTTGCTTAGAATAAATATAGACATATTATCACAATGGTCTAATAAATCACAATGGTCTATAAATTTTCTATTTATAGAAAATAGTAAATAGCTGCTGCCATTAATCACCAGCCCAAAGCAAGGTGGGAGGGGCACAACATTTATGTTTACTAGTGATGGCACAGTAGTTAGAAAGCAGTATTGCAGGCTAATTCTGCCAACTGCCAGCAGTTCAATTTTCACCGACTCAAGGTTGACTCAGCCTTCCATCCTTCTGAGATCAGTAAAACGAGGACCAGATTGTTGGGGGCAATATGCTGACTCTGTAAACTGCTTAGAAAGGACTGCAAAGCACTGTTAAGCAATATATAAGTCTAAGTGCTCTTGCTCTTGCTAGTGAGCATCTCGATAAAGTGTCCAAAATAATAGGCGGCTTCTACAGTATCATAAATGCAAAACCACACTGAATAACGAAGAGTACCTGATGCAGACTGCTTCCCACATATGTCTGCAAGCTTTGGGTATTGCTTGACATCACTTTATTAAAAGACAACTTGATATGAATGCTAATACGCCAAGATCTCTGCATTCCTTCTGATGAAAACATTCAAATAATTTGGAAAAAACGTCATTATAAACAACCTGTAGGTGATGCAATATAGACTTTGAACTTCTTAGACCATATGATTACTAACAAGTAAATGCAACCTGTACCTTGAAATTAGAATTAAATAAAATTATCTAAGAAAGCAAAAAGATCTGTGTGAAATGTTTCTAAGTTACTGTGGAGCTTATGATCACAAGCAAGGTGTAGAAGAAAAGGTAGTCTGCCAAGTGCATTTCTGCTTTTAATACCCACATTGGCAATAATAGCAATGTGCAATTGCATATTGTCCGACTGCTGTGACATAAACTTTCTCTACCTCCCTTATAGGAAAACAGTATTGAATCTGTTTTTCCATTTTATGATAGTGGAGAGAAGGTAGTTAGTGGGTGTTTGGGGGAGGAAAAAATGTTGGACAGTTAGATCACCCACATTCCATCTGTTCCTTTTTCATTGCTGATAGCAGCCTCCAACAGTTGCTTTTTACTAAAAAAATCAAGCAAATAATTTACATAATTTTATAACATGTGGCTTGCTCCCTTAACTCAATCTTTATTTACTTTTTAGTAGGATATTTGTAATTGATATTATTTGCTGTAATTTATATATGTGTTTGATCCATTGTAGACACCACTCAATTCCAACTGACTCTGGACAGTTTGTAATATAAACAGGATAAACATCCCACCCCAAATCAAGATAGAATTTGGCCATTCTATACAGCATTACAAAAAATAAACAAAACACAACCAACAAGGGGGCCCTGTCTATCTCAACCCAAGGCATGAGGGAACTACTGGGACTCTAAGCCAATAGTTTACAAAAAGCCAATGACATGCATTAAACTTAAAGTGTAATTTTAGTTAGTTGTTCAGTTAGTATTTGAAGTTTATAATCTATATGGTTAGTAATTCAAATATTTTCTCAAGCAATTACTGTGTTATAATTAGAAGTTTATGTTGTGAGTTTTGGCTTTTTTGATTTTGATTCGAATTTCAGTTTATTTATTGATTCACTTAACTGATTAATGCATCATGCTCTTTTACTGAAAGTTGTCCCTCCTACCCTGACTTTCTTACATGGAAGTAAAAATAATGACTTACCTTCTTACAATTGAATTAGAGACCTCAAATATAAAACTAGTTTATCATACTATCAAGCCAGGCTCACTATTACCTCTTTTTGCTTGTCGAAAAAAAGATCCCTTTTGTTACTAACCATAGATTTCTTGTTTCTGTCATCTAATTTTCCATTTAAGCGCTGGAGTCACTTATTATAATTGTATCATTTTTTTAAAGCAATTATGGTGTGCTAAGCATATAAATCATAAGAGTATATTTTTACTATTCTGTCCAAACCCTGTCAGGATTCATAAGCTCTCTTTGACATATTGCTAGTCATGAAGATGACTCATTTCTCTTCTTTCTGCAACACAACCTACAACCCCCATTTACAGAAAGAGTCCTGTGGTATTTGTGGTGTTTCCACTTGGAAGATTTGCATCAGTGTGACATTTCTACCTTAGTAACAGTATATTTTAGTAATTTTATACTTGTACTCCTGTAGGCAACCAAGCAGTGATAGTGTGGCACAGACACCTGAACTACTGCGCCGTTACCCGCTAGAAGACCACACTGATTTTCCACTGCCTCCCGATGTAGTCTTTTTCTGCCAACCAGAAGGATGCTTAAGCGTGCGACAGAAGCGAATGAGCTTGCGAGATGATACCTCATTTGTCTTCACGCTCACAGACAAAGATACAGGCATCACCCGCTATGGGATATGCGTTAACTTCTATCGGTCCTTCCAGAAGCGTATTTCCAAGGAGAAAGGTGAAGGACATCGTAGCCAAGATGGACAGAAGGCTCCCAAATCTGGGGATGCTTCAACTGTGCAGGAAGAAAGAGCTAATGAAAGTTTAGAAAGAGGTGTCTGTCTACAGCCACAGAGCACAGAGCCAGTTCCAGATACAAACCGGTCACCTCGGAGTAAATCATCAGCAAAAGGCACTCATCGTTCTCGTAACAGTACCCTGACCTCACTCTGCATTCTCAGTCACTATCCCTTTTTTTCTACCTTTCGTGAATGTCTGTATACTCTGAAGAAGCTGGTGGACTGCTGTAGTGAGAGGCTCTTAGGCAAGAAGCTGGCAATCCCTCGAGGAGTGCAGAGGTATAGATGGAGTGGGGTTTCCCCCCACTTGTTTCCAAATCTAAATGATACAGTAGAGTATAAAATCTTCATATAATCGGCTATTTGCCTAACAAAGTAAGAATTACTCAGATTCCCTTCTCTTTTCATGTGAGAATGTGTAGACCAGAGAATCTGTAGAGAGAGTTTGTTAGTAGAATTGTAAAAAATTTTTATACCAAACTGTCACTTATTTTCTAGAGACACAGTTCCTGTTGCTTAAATAGTGCGGCAAAATTAAAATCTTGAATTTTTCTTCTTCATTTTTTGGGATTGTAATTGTAAATTAAAATTTATTATTAATTGTTAATTAATTAATTAAATTATTAATAATTTAAGAGCCTAATAATATAAGAAAGAGGTGAATTAGGCAAACCATTTGCATGTAAGAACAAAAAAATTGTTTCACATGCCTATTTTCTCCTTTCATCACATTTTCCCCTTCTGTTGGCTAATCTCAAAACTTTCCACAAGATTCATACACAGCTAAAGGAGTGAAACCTCTTCCTCACAGCCTTCAATACCCCAAGGATTGTATGTAGGGCTATAGGCTAGAAAAGAAAGTTGAAAAAGAAATTGGAGGAGAATGTAATGGAAACCACTTCTATATTGTTGCTAGGAAAACCATATGATTATATGTATAAAGTTATAAGGAATCAAGCTCACATGTGGGAGACTTTATCCATGGCCTAGGTAGCTTTCAAACATTTCAGTCTCAACAACTATTCAAGGCTTTAGAAGTCAAAACCAGCCCCTTGAATTGGGCTTGGACACAAAGTGGTAGCCATTGAACTTGCATAGAAGTGTGTGTCATGTTCTGACTTTCTAACTCCCAACTGGAATGTCCAAATGCTGCATCTGTTAATGAAAAAATTCTGGCATTTGACTACAAAATGTTAGACATGAGAATTTTTATGATTCCCCCCAAAATGTTCTGATCTTTATCTCTTTAAGATACAGGAAGTCATCAACTTATGACCACAATTAATTTATGTTGTTAAGTGAGACATTTGTTAAGTGAGTTTTGCTCCACTTTACAATCTTTCTTGCCTCAACTGTTAAGTGAATCAGTTCACCTGATAAATTGGTAACCCAGCTGTTAAATGAAAATGGTTTCCCCATTGACTGCTTATCAGAAGGTCGCAAAAGATGATTACATCATCTTGGGACACCATAAATATGAACTGGTTGCCAAGTACCTGAATTTTGATCACATGATCATGGAGATGCTTTGAAGGTCGTAATTATGAAAATGGTCAAAAGTCACTTTTTTAATGCCATTGTAGCTTTGAATTGTCACTAAATGAACTGTTGTAAATTGAGGACTACATGAATAGATATACATGATTATATATGAATGTACATGAATACCATGTCAAAAATGTATGCATGCTATGGTATTCAATTTTTCCTTCTGTGAACTTTGATAATACTATAGATAAGATATGCAAGGATAATAATAAGAAAGAAAAGAAGCATGAAAGGAAGCCTTTTCAAGCAAGCTGAAGGGAAATACATAAAGTTAGTAGACCTAAGTATACAATATTATGAATTATTATTTTGCACAATGATTTCTGTAATAAGCCTGCCACAATGGCTCTTTTAATTCTACTTTGGATTTCAGTAAAATTATACTGCTTTCCATTTTTGAGATGCACAGGAATACTCTGTCAGACAAAAATGTATTTATAAAATATTAGAGGGTGCTATTTGTCTAAAGTATTCTGATTGCTGTACAATAATAATTCCTGCAGTATGAGTCTGTGAAACCTGGTTGATTCCAAGAGTGACTTCATGTCTTACTACTTTGAGGCCTGATTGCTTTCCTCATCAATGTAAAAAGATAATATTGCATATGTTACAAGATAACTATTTATTTATAATTAGCATATAATTTTGATTTATAAGGTTGCTGAATAAATCAATGACTGAATTTTTATAAAGCTTATATAATTATATTACCAGAGTGTTATTAACATGTCATTTTAGCCCTGCTCTCTGTTTTTTCATAGACTGAAAACTAAGATCGGGAGAACATAATATTCATGATTTGAACTGTATATTCCCAAGTCTGATCTCTGTTCCAGGGCCTCCCCCACCTACAACCATATGTGTACTTGTTGCATGGCACAATACTATACAAATGCATAAAACTGATAAAACAGATTCTACATTACAAGCAATTTTATGATTGCTTTCTATATAGTAATCTTTGGGGTGTAATGTGATGAATAAACCTGCCCATTATGGCCCAGTGCTATATATTACAGCATGCCATGATGACTTGTTCAGATAACCATGGTTAGTCTTTTGATTTAATATTATGTATATATACAAAGTATCAAAAAGTGTCTTCTGAATCTTTATTGTTCTCTTGAAACAAAGCTATAACCTAATGTTTTTTGCAGGATTTTCAGTAGAACTACTAAAAGTAGGTGTATTAATCCTATCATTTTTTTAATAAAGGGACACCATGTGGCGGATTTTCACAGGCTCACTGCTTGTGGAGGAGAAATCTAGTGCTTTGCTACATGATTTGCGTGAAACTGAAGCTTGGATTTATCGACTTCTTCGCTCACCCGTGCCAGTTGCTGGCCAGAAACGTGTGGATGTGGAAGTTTTACCTCATGAATTGCAGCCAGCCTTGACATTTGCTCTCCCTGACCCTTCCCGCTTTTCTCTGGTGGATTTCCCTTTGCATTTGCCCTTGGAGCTATTAGGTGTGGATGCCTGCTTGCAAGTCCTGTCCTGCATTCTTCTGGAACATAAGGTGAGAGGAAAATGTGGCCGATTTGTCGTAGATAATTTAGCAGTGAGAACTGCACTGCCTTTCCACAATGTTTCAGTAGTGCTTTAGCATTGAAGATTATATAAATTTGTCATAATCGATAATTTCCTATTATTGTCCATTAAGAAATAAAGGTTGTATCCTTCATAACTGTATCTTTTTGTGTAAGCTAGCATTTGATTAAGGAAGCAGCACTGGAAATGAAAATAGAACTGAGCAGCATTTAAGAAAATTTAGAATTTTGCTTTATGTTTGCACTAATGCAATTTTCTTTGGCCTCAGGTAGTACTGCAGTCTCGAGATTACAATGCTCTGTCTATGTCTGTGATGGCATTTGTGTCTATGATCTACCCATTGGAATACATGTTCCCGGTGATTCCTCTCCTTCCTACTTGCATGGCTTCCGCAGAACAGGTATATCAATGATTGTGTTAGGACAGTCCAACCTTGACTCAACTAAAGACTTTGCTTAGAGCGAATACATGTATCTGTTAACAAGTATTGCTTACTTGTTACTGAAATCTTCAGTTTATTTATTTTTTCTTGTGCTTGGAAAGAATTAAGAATGTTTTCAAAGGGTTATTTTTCTAAAAGAAAGTCTAAATTCTTTCCTTCTATATACTTTTTTATATTGGTTGCTTTAGAACAATGAATGTTCTACATTTGATTTACTGTAGCTTGAAAAAAGAATTATATACCTTTGAGTTAGTTGGAGTCCTGGTAACTACCTGGACTAATCGCTGCAGTTTTTTTTGATAAGGCTTTCAAAGTGACTCATCATTGCCTTTTCACTAGGTCTGACAGAGTGCCTGATTCAGAGGCAGATATCTGGCTTTGTGCCCAACAAGGACTAGGCCTTCTGGCTCTGACACGATGGAATTATTTCTACATGAAATTAGATCTCAAAATCAATATTACTTTATTTCCAAATGTATTTTCCATTCTATGCGGTATAAGTTTAAGGAGTTTCCCAACTATTTCATTGTCTTCTCAGCTTTGTTATATTTATTTCTGATATACCTTCTTCCAAAATTTTACTGTATATACATTAGTATCTAAACATGCCCAGTTTTGTTCTTAACTGACTTTTATTAATATTTTCTGCCCATTACAGCTACTTCTAGCCCCAACACCTTATATTATTGGAGTACCAGCAAGCTTCTTCCTTTATAAGTTAGACTTTAAAATGCCAGATGATGTATGGCTGGTGGATCTAGACACCAACAAGGTAAGTTGTTCCTATTTATGTGTTAAATATAGTTTAGAGAAGCATTTAGGCATACAGGTAGTGCTTGATTTATATTGATAATTGGAATTGGAATTTCAATCACATGGTTGCAAATCCTACTTCCTTGTCAGAAAGGATTTGTCAGAAGCTGGCTTAGAAGGTTGCAGATCATGTGACTGCAAGATGCTGCAATCATCATAAATGCAAATCAGTTGTGAAGTACCTAAAGAAGCAATCCCAGGACTGTGAGGGTGATATGATGGTTGTAACTTTGAGGACAGGTCATAAGTCAGTATTATGAGTTATCTAATTCCGCATTGTTTTTTCTAACAAAGATACCTGTTTTCTCCCTGCTTCTAAAACAACTTAATTTCCTGATCACCAATATTTGATGGATTATTTGGTTCTCTTTGTCACACTGATTTGGAGCATAGATTCCTGTGCATGAGTTAATTGGGCTTGTTTCTATGATATATAAAAGAAATCCACTCAAGGGATTTCCTTGATGCAATGTTATTTTTAAATTTTAATTTCAGGTCATTGTTCCTACAAATGCTGAATTACTGCCTACTTTGCCAGAACCGGAAGTTTTAGAACTGAAAAAGCACCTGAAGCAGGTAAGTTAATGTTCTGGTGAGTATGGTTAAGAGGAGTTTAAAACTAAGATGAGAGTGTTGGGACAACGGAAACTTGGACCAAAGTTTAAGAGGTCCAGGCTCAAAGTTGATCATAATTTCATAATCATCATTTCACTACTTGTGAAGGAAAATCTCTGTGAGAGCTGTATATTAAAGAAAATTAGTAATGAAATAATATTAGTATTAGAACAAGGAGGCTCTGGCTACTTATTGAAGTTCCTTCTAATTTCTGGTCCCCAAATGAATAGTTACTTCAAAAAATAGCTTCCCCTGAAGAGATACTGGAATGTATAAAATGTATTTAGAGGAGGATATGAGAAACCCTAGTTCTTACTAGATTTGGAACAAACATCCTGTGTAATAATTTTCTTCCTTCCTTTTCATTTCTCTAATTTTTACAAAATAGTAATTGTCTCATCTCACCAAGAATCAATTTGTTATATATTGTTTGTTTCATGAAAGTATACAGATTTGTTTTTTTCCTATGAATTATGTTCTAGAAATATACCGTATTTCTTTTGAAGTCAGAATATGTGGGAATTTAAAGAGTGAAAACCAAAAGGGAAGGCTTTGGATCAAGACTAAGAGTAGTCACTTGCAGAGTGTAACAATCACATTAATAATTAATAATTGATTATTATTTTTAAAAAGCTCAATTAGGTTGGTCAGCTATAAAATACTTGGTGAACTAGTCATGATTTCCCCCCCAGTGCTGTACTAGATTGTGGATGAGAAAAAAAAAAAAAGCTGAAAAAGGGCTGCATGTCCAAAATCTGTTGGGATAATCACCATAACATTTTCTTAAGAGAGTAAAACAACTTCTGTTCTTTTCAGTTTGTCCAAATTCTGCCTATTTCCTGTCATTTCACCGTTCTATTAATTTATACCTATATTTATGGAGCAATCTTATGGATATTTATTTTCAGAATTGATTTGTGATGGTGTTTCCAATAATGGATTATTAAGCTTCAGAGTAAAAATATGTATCCTAGAAAGGTATAATATATGGACCATAAAATGAATCGTGGTCAAACATAATATTAAACTACAATTGACCATCAGACCAACCTTAGATTGCCTACAGTTTCTCTTGTTATTCAGATTCAAACTATTTAATAATAATAGTGGTTCATTGAAAAAAAGCCACATTTACAAAGTGTGTATTAAACATATCTTATTTTAACTAAATGTAGTTAAGATTAATCACAATTTGAAGTTTGGTAGTACTAGCACTCAATTTTAGTTTAATATTGTATAGCTCTAATCAGTCATATATATGGTGATGAAAATTGAATCTCTTTATTGAGGTTTGGAGTTTTATGCGAGATCTATTCATACACACGACAATCTTGATGTGATCATGAAGCTTTGAAATCATCATGAATTGCTACTTTTGAATTGTTATCAATATGTATGCTTCAAACAGCATTAGAATGTGGTTTATCACATCCTTGCTCCACCGTCATTTTGATAAGCTATATTTGATGTGTGTCAAACTTTGTGGACTATTCATATCATTCAGAATCACATAAAAAGCTCTGCCACTCTCTTTAAAATGGTTTTATACATCCAACTTTGAATTTAATAACTGCACAAAGCTCATTCTTTTGTTCCTACCCCTCCCACTCATTGTATGCCTTAAACATTTTGATTTTTTCTATGACTTGTTTTCCCATTGTACATCATTAATTTTCTATTTCTATTCACATAGCTGCCAATGAAATCTGTACTTTTCAAGTTTTTTTATTATATTTCATAATAGAGGTTTTGTGACTTCTGTATTTCTCTTCCCCATTGCTCTTTTATTGTTCCTCTTTGCATGTTGCATGCAATATATATATACACACGCACATATATATATATATATATATATATATATATAGTTACAGCAGCAGTTCAAAAGCTACTGCTTCTGTCTCTTACAGAAGAGAAGGATTATATGTGATTTCTTATGTAAGCTAATGCAACAGACCAACAGGCAATAGAATCTGCAGTCTCTCTTTCTGATCTGTTTGGTTTCTGTTTCCACAGTTTAAGGGGCTGTTGGCAACATTCCCACACACCTGAACAATATGAATAAAATAAAAATCCTTATTTTATTCTAGCAGAAAGGAAACACAATCTTATTTTTTATTAAATAAATGAAGGCAAGAATGAAAAAAAAATCTTTACTGACGATAATGCATCTAGGCAACAAACGTATGTGAATACTTATGTAAAATATTTAAAAAGATGTTTTCAGCCCATTCACTGCAGTCACAATATCAGATGTTACTGTATTGTTAAAATATTTGTGGTGCATCGATTTACTAGCCCTCAGTACTTTTTAAGGGAATATATTTACAAACAGGTGTATGGGAGCTTGGCCTTCTTCAAGAACTGTGCTTTCTATTTTTATTTTTATTTATTTATTTTCTCATCTGTGGTATTAGTAATAATAGACTTTTCTCCATCTGTCTCTATGTGATCATGTATTCGTCTTTGGCTCTGATTGTCGCTGATGTTGTCATGTGATCTTCCATCTTGCCTCCAGACTCTGATTAGCATGTCTGCAATCACTCAGCAACAACTGCTCACGCCTGAAAAAAAGGTGTCTTTATTTTACCTTTTTCTCCCTCAAGTTGCCATTGGATAATTTTTTGTTAGTCTATTTTGATGTATTTGCTTTTGACAAGAAAGGGTATTTTGGTGGAAGATATCAGTGAAAGACGGTGAACTAAAACGAAAGATAAATAAAAGAAATTCACATGGCTTGAGGGTAGACCACTCTCTCCTCCAAGGAAGTTGAAATTGAGAAAACTTTAGTGTACAACCTAGAGAACTAAGATGTTTGGGATTTTTTTTGGGGGGGGGTATATTCAGCATGTTAAACTAAGATAAAGATACTTGTTTTGTGACTATTACAAATGTGATGAGAAGTGCCACTTCAGAAGCCAGAAGAGTTGATGAAAACTGTTTAAAACTTAAGCCTTCTTGGAATCTGGGCTTCCATAGTAATTGTATAGTGAAGAATACATTAACTCTGCTCCTTTTATATGGCATGAAGGGCAAAATTGGAATCTCAGAACAAATTGGCTGAATTAAGAATTCAGAACCAGAAATAACTACCCAATAATGTAAATTTGTATTAATATGTTTAATGCATTTGTGTATCATTCTCCATAAAAACTTGTTTTAAACTAATTTCTAATGTTTAAAATAGAAACATAATAAATATACATTAATAATACATATGTTTGTGTCAAAGTCATTAGAATGTATGCCAGTAAATCAAATAATATTTGTGTAATTAATACACAGCCCATCTCATCTATGTTTTGGAGGGAAAAACTTTTTAAATAAGTTCCTAAAAAGAAAACTCTGGATGTGCTTTTTTTTCCAGAGTGTATTTCCCAACAGATAAAGAGTTCTTATTGCCACCTATCTGACATCTGATGGTGTGTGCATTCTAAATGGATGTTCTTAACTTGATTTGGAAATAGAATAGAATAGAATAGAATAGAATACAATAGAATACAATAGAATACAATAGAATACAATAGAATACTTCATTGGCCAAGTGTGATTGGACACACAAGGAATTTGTCTTGGTGTAAATACTCTCAGTATAAAGAAAATATACATTCATTAAGAATCAAGAATCATAGCGTACAATACTTAATGACAGTCATAGGATACAATCAACAATCAAATCATACTAGGAAACAGTCAATATAAATTGTAAGGATACAAGCGACAAAGTTAGTCTTACAATCACAAGTGGGAAGAGGTGGGTGATAAGGAGTGATGAGAAGATTAACAGTAATAGTAGTGCACACTTTGTAAATTGTCCAAAAGTGCCTGGTACCTGTGCTTTAAAGCAGTTTAAGTTGAAACTATAAGTTGAATTCAACATTCATATACAGCATGCAGTAAGATTGTAAGATTTAAAAGTTGGGATCATATTCCATTTTTGGTAATTATTGCAAAATAAGTCATTTTTTCAAAACCAATGTTAAGGCACCAGGCTTTGATGTGAAACCAGATTGGATGACTTTGGGCCAGCCACTATCTTTCTCTCAGCTAAACTTAGCACATTGGTTTGTTGTTGTAGAAAATAGGAGAGAGAAGGAGGATTATGTTCGTTGCATATTAAAGATGGAATAAAAATAAAATCTTCAAGGGCTAGTTCAGAGGTTTTTCCAGACTGAACATTGACTCGAAGGCAATCCCCCAAGTCCTTTTTAAATAAAACTGTAGAATATAATTTTTGTATTTTAGGACGTATCAAAATACTATTGATAGTTTTTTTACATTTAATGTATCTTTTTTCTTATGTAGCCAAGTTAATAAAATCGTATTTTCCAATATTTTTCTTACAAAAATAGAGAGGAATTTAAATTCAAGATTACTCTTGATTTATTTTTCAAAGCTATTGAGCCTAGAGTATTTTATAGTTTCTTAAATAAATAAATGAATCTCACAGCATTTCATTTCAAAGTTTTCTGTTTTTCTCTAAAACAGCTTTAGTAGGTAAAATGGTAAATGAAAAAATGCAATTTCTGATTAGATTCAATTGATTCTGTGAATGTTTTGTGTTTTGTGCAATTTTTTAGTATAAGAACATCTACAGTATTTCCCTCTTTTTATTTTCTGTTTATTCAAATGTAAGAAAAGATAAGCAATTAAGCAGAGGAAGGATTGATTAAGTTTTTTCTTATTGGCATTAAAAAACAACAACCAAAAGAGGTCTCAGATGATCCCAGGGTATATTGGAACATCACACTGTTTGTGTTTTGCCCATGAGACAGAGCTGTATTGTAGCAATGCCATTTTTGTTTATTATGTTTGTAACATATTGCTCTTCAGGCTTTGGCCAGCATGAGTTTGAATACCCAGCCTATTCTTAACCTAGAAAAGTTTCATGAAAGTCAAGAAATCCCATTGCTTCTGGGAAGACAACAGAATGACCTACAATCCACACCGTCCACAGAGTTCAACCCACTGATTTATGGCAATGATGTAGATTCAGTGGATGTGGCCACTAGGTGAGATGAAGCATTGTGTTTTTGCTGAATGTAAATAATAAACTTCCAATTCGTTGGGAAGAGCTGGTGTTCGGTTTAGCAATATATGATAAGTAAAGTTATATTATCTTCCAACAATGTACATTGGTTATTTATGAATATTCGGATAAAATTGTTGTAACTGTGATCTTCTCTTGATGATCTACGGTACTAAGTAGTATGGTTAATATGTTGCTTATATATATTTTGTGCAGAAGCTGTTATATGACTTCTGTGAATTATGCCGATTTTGTAAATGTTTAGGATAGCTGGTATAAAATTGGTAGCATCCTTCAGATGTCTTGATTTAAGATACTAAAATAGTATATATTTACATAATATATTTTGGGCTCTTCAAAGAAAGTTACCAATGTTACTGACATTTTAGGGCAGCCATGTTAATTCATGTTAACCAAACCACAGGAGTAGCCTAGTAGCACTTTTTCAGACTGTCAAATCTTACCAAACAATGTAAGCTTTTGCAATCTGCAGCTCACTTCATAATTTAGTTGTAGAAAAAGTGGGCAATATGATGAAAACAGCATTTAGAGGGTTGAGAAGTGCTTCTGACATGCTGATATCCTTGGGGCTGGAGTCAATTTAGTGATTGTTAGCATGATCAAACTTATTCATTTGCTCTTTCCTTATTGGGGATGCATCATCAGTTATTTTTTTGGTGATTCATGAATGTTCTATGCCTTTTCAGTTTTCATGCTAGTTGCTAAATAACCTATCTTTCCTTTTTAAAGGGTTGCTATGGTGAGATTCTTCAATTCACCAAATGTTTTACATGGATTCCAGATGCATACCCGCACACTTCGTCTCTTCCCCCGCCCTGTGGTTGCATTTCAGGCCAATTCCTTTTTAGCTTCACGACCAAAACAGACACCATTTGCAGAAAAATTGTCCAAGACACAAGCAGTTGAATACTTTGGGGAGTGGTCTCTCAATCCCACTAATTATGCTTTCCAAAGAATCCACAACAGTAAGTGTGATCATAAATTGTTGGCCCTCTTGATTTTAATTTGGGATGGTCCAATGCAAAATATTGCCGAGAAATGACTGACCACTGTTTTAAGATTTTATCTTAAGAACAAAAAAGATTTATTCATTATAAGGAATTGTTTTTCCAATAAAAATTAGAAATACCTATTTCAAGCCTGAAATACTGTTATTTTCCATATTTGTCTGGGTTTTAGAATGTTCATGTGGCTTCTGTAACTGTATTTTTGTGATTGGCATAAGGCAAATTACTTGTTTCTTACTGCGTTTATAGACATGTTTGACCCAGCTCTGATTGGTGATAAGCCAAAGTGGTATGCTCATCAGTTGCAGCCAATCCATTATCGTGTTTATGACAACAATTCTCAACTAGCTGAAGCAATGAATGTCCCAGCTGACAGAGAAACAGATTCAGATCCTACTGATGACAGGTTAGTAAGGAAGGGAATGCAACTGCATGCAACTAATCTTCTTTGTCATTCTTTGTCATCTTCTTTGTCATGAACTTTGTCATTCTTCGTAAGCATTTTTTTTTGTTTATTTGTCTCCAGCATCAGTTTCAAGGACACATTGCAGATAATTTATAACAAATATCATTCAAAATCTAGATGAAACAACAAAAAAGTATCAGATCCAGAATTCTTGAAAAGAATTTAAAGCTTGGGAAGATTAAAAGTTTTTCCTGGCTCCAAAAACATAATACAAGTAGTCCTCAATGTCACAACAGTTCACTTAGTAAGCATTCAAAGCCACAATTGCACTGAAAAAAGTGACAAATGACACTTATGACCGTTGCAGCATCCCCATGGTCATGTGATTTGTATTTGGATGTTTGACAACTGCCTCACATTTATGATGGTGGCAATGTCCTGGGGTCATGTGATCACCTTTTGCAATCTTGTGAGAAGCAAAGTCAATGGGGAATCCAGATTCATTTCATAACCATTGTACTAATTTAGCAACTGCAGTGATTCACTTAACAAATGTGGCAAGAAATGTCGTATAATGGGGCAAAACTGACAACAATTTTTTTAGAATTAAAATAACAGAGTTGGAAGGGACCTTGGAGGCCTTCTAGTCCAACCCCCTGCTTAGGCAGGGAACCCAATACCATTTCAGACAAATGGTTATCCAGTCTCTTCTTAATAACTTCCAGTGTTGGAGCATTCACAATTTCTGGAGGCAACTTGTTACACTGAAGAGTTTTGTTTCTATGGGGAACTCTATTATCTGCACAAGAGGAAGAATCTTCCTAAGTTGAGAGAAAATTTTGGATAGGGCATACTGCTTCAAGAATATTAATGTCATTTTGGACTTCTTTTAAAGGGTTTAGATAATGGTACAACTGTTAATACTTGCTAAGTTCTGGGCTGCTGTTCTCAGAAGTGTATTGCCTTGTAAAATTGCCTCCTTTTCCTTTGTATTGAAAATGTACGCTATCTCTTTACTTTTTGTTTCTGGAGCAATATAGCATGAGGTTATGTTGCCTTTGGGAAACAGATCTTTAAGAAGCAGAAGCTCCAGAGCCATTCATTTCCTTATTTAGTTAAGTAGTGAACAGGGATATCATGTTCATACTTCCTGAGAACGGCAAATAAGTTCTCCAAAATTTAGTAGTTGCAGAAAGCAGTTTGCTATTTTGGGGATTCCATCCTTATCTGACACTGTTTGATAAGTTGAGATACTTTCCATGAGACACAGGAGAAAATGCTATTTTCTATTCCCTGAGTTGTCCCTGGGCATTCTTCTTTCTCTCTCTTGTTTGCAGAGTTAGAATATGTTTTCTACATGTGCCATACATGTGACAGTGATTGATGTTAGGAATTCCTCCATTGTTTCCTTTTACCATTCGGGTTTCTCCTTACTGCCTGTTTAATTCCACATAATTTATAATTTTGCCATAAAGCAGTTTTGCTCATCCTTTCAGGGTTTTCATTGTCATGGAGTTGAGAAAAACCTGCTTTTCCAGCCTGCTCTGGAAGGCAGGACAGATTTTCCTGCCGCAGTGATAATTCCAGACTGAAACCTGGCTATTAGCAGCAGGAAGAGGTATCTGGCCAAAGAAATAATGCTCTCTATACAACTAAGTTTATACAAATCCATGATAAAAAAATTCTACTAAATCTCTTATGTAATTTATTTTTTTCTATTTTCTCTCTCTTTGCAATAGTGGGAGTGACAGTGTGGACTATGATGACTCCAGCTCTTCTTACTCATCCCTTGGTGACTTTGTTAGTGAAATGATGAAATGTGACATCAATGGTGATACTCCAAGTAAGTACCCTTGATCTGGAATGGAATGGAATGAAATAATAGAATAATGGAAAGTAAGAATTGGAAAGGATCTTGGAGATTTAGGTTAATCCCCTGCCCACTCCAAAAATCCATTACTGTAGCATCACTGACAGATAGTCACCCATCATTTAAATGAACACTTCCAGTGAAAAAGAGTCTTACATATCCCGAAGAGATCTTTTTCATTACTGAACAGCTTTTACTGTTTCAAAAGGTTTCCTAATGTCTAACTAGAATCTTTACCCTTATAATTTAAACCATTGTTCTTTGCTTGTTTTCTGGAGCAACTTTGAAAAACCTGCTATATTTTCTACTTCTCAATCTTCAGGTACTTGAAGAGAGTTATCATGTTCCCCTACAGTCTTTTCTTCTCCAGACCTCAAACTTACAACCTTTTCCTTCTAGAACCCTTATTGTCCATAGTCCAGTTTGTTAATGTATTTCCTAAAATGTGTCTGGAACTGGATATAATATTTCAGACATGGTCTCACCACTACACAATACAAAGGAATAATGTCTATATGCAAACATGTAATGTCCAAATCAACAAAGTACATTATAGCTATAGTCAGTGTGCTTTAAAACTAAGTATTATTTGGTATGCTGTGTGAATCCAGCCAGTTGTAGTTTATTTAGCAAACCTTAATTAAATAAACATTCATGTCCTATTGATTAAGAATATCAGTGTGTAAGGCCCAAAGTCATTCTTGGAAATAAAAATTATGCTGGAGGCTAATACTATATTACATTCTGCAGTATACATGTAGCATCTTTTTTTTCCTTAAAAAGCTGAAGTTTTCACCTCTGCTTTTCATCCTGACCCTAGCAATTTTATTAATCCAAATTAGACAGAACTCAGATATAAAAGAAACTAGAATTTAAAAAGAAGAATATAAAATTCAAGCCTTTGCAGATGACCCGGTATTCTTCATAGAAGACCCTTTGGAGACAGGAATATTTTAATTAGAGAATTAGCAAAATATGGAGAAGTATCAGGTCTAAAAATTAAAAGAGAAAAGACTAAAATGTTAACTAAAAACCTAACGGAGGAATAGAAAAGAGAATTAGAAAGGGCAACGGGACTCCAATTTGTAAAGAAAGTCAAATACTTAGGAATATGGCTAACTGCAAGATGCTCAACGATAAAAGAAGATAATTATATGAAATTATTGCATCAAATAAAAATTTGGAACATTGTGGGAAACAAATTATCATTATTATTATCATTATCGCAACTATAAACATGAATATTTTACTGAAATTATTATATTTATTCCAAACAATCCCAATAAAATTAGATAAAAAAACTATTTACAGAATTGAATAAAACTATGTTAAAATTTATATGATCAGGAAAGAAAGCCAGAATAAAATTAATAGCATTACAGGACACTAGAAGCAGAGGTGGCTTTGGACTCCCGGACTGGGAACTCTATTATAATGTAGCAGCACTGATTTGGATCAAGGAATGGGTAAATTTGAAGAATAAAAGAATATTAACTTTGGAGGATCATGACCTACAGACAGAGTGGCATGTCTTTTTATGGGAAAAGAAATATACCTTCTGAGAACTAATAATTCAAAAAATTCTAGATTGTGCTGAAATGGACAAATTGACATTAAAATTAAAAGAGAAAGAAGAGTCAGAGGATTACAAAATTTGGGATAAATGGTATAATTGGTTGAACAATAGAAATAAAGATAAAGGAAATAAGAAAATTACAGATAAAAGTATATTAATGTATATAAAGATGTATAAATGTAGATATTTACATGAGATTGGTGTGTATAATAATTTGTATAATAATGACACAATACTGTTAAAATCAAGATTAATATGTGTAAAAAGTGAAAAGGAACAATAAAAATTACTGTTAAAGAAGCTGAAGTTTATGACTTGCTTCAAACAATATTTTCTATACTTCTATAGATAATGATACAACCAGAAGTAACCTTTAGCAACTCTAGCTAAGATCAGTTACCTCAGGTTCTGATTAGCTTCTTTATTTATTTACAATAGTACTTTCTTAATCCAGATTAAATTTCGTCTTGTTCCATTCAGCAATTTTTAGCATACATATATTTAGAAATTTCACATCTTGTGATTCATGGAAGAAAAAAAGAATATAAATTATCTACACATTGGTGGTATTTCCTCACAAAAATTCTTATAGCTTCTCATAAACACTGGGGATCAAGAAAGTCAGGATTTTTCTAGCAACCACTTATGAGACAGGTTTTGAATCAGGATTTGAATCAACTATAATGCTGCTTCAAAAGCTATTCTAGAATAATGCCACACTTGGTGGTACTGAAAAATACTTAATAATTTAAATTAAAAGGGTTGCATACATCCTGTGTATTTTTCTGTAGCATTGTCATCTGGTGGATTTAAACAATAGCATCTTTATAATAATAACTGTTAAGCCTGGGTTCCCCAACCAGGGTTAGGGAGACAAGCTAAACAGAATGTGCAGCGTTAGTCAGATAAAGGCACACAGATAACATGAGTGAGCCTAAGCTTGTCAATGTTTATTAAACATACAGTAAAACATAACAGATCGCTTGTGTTGATCAAAATTATGTTTATTCCATTATTAGCATAGGTCACAATAACAGTCCAATAGTCATGTTCATTTAGTCCAGTCCAATTCAGGGATATTCAGTTTAGCAAATGTCCATGTAGAATATACCGATGTCATTCAACTACAAATAGTCCTTTTGTTCTCTCTCTCCGTTCGACGCAAGCCAAGTCTTCCAAGCAGTAATCAGGGGATCCATCAAGCCAGAAGAGAAGAGCACGTGCAGTCTTGACTTTCTTTTAAGGTGTTTTTCCACACCAACTCCTTAATTACTATGCGCCAGCAAGTATAAGTTGCAGACCTTTAACATATACAAACTAATGAATTACTTATTTATTATTTTACCTAAACCAGTTCAGGGTAACCGCAAAAATGTTTTTAATCCCCGGCTAACATTTCCCCTTTTAAGGGTTAAATAATAAATTTATAACCCTTTACATTTTTACATTCATGTTTTTTTAACAACTCTCTGTAAACTTGATTACTCCTTGTGCTTTGTAAATTGGTCTGCAATGTTTTTTCTGTCTATGAAGACTCATATAATTAGCCATTCTTTACAGATTTCATGGACATTTCAGGTATCTTAGATCAGTAATGTTTTTGATCTAGTTTTTACAGCAATACTAGTGCTAACTTTATAGCTGCTTGGTTATCTCATACACTATAATGGAATCTTTTACAGTTATGCCCATGTCTATTATACTGTTTGTACATAATCAAATCATGCATAATATGAACAGACATGAAAATTCGGGCTTCCATCGTGGACAAGCTAATATGTTGGTTGTCTGATTGACCTCCACCCTATAGTATCTTACCAAATAAATAGGCCATCCCAGATGTTGATTTTCTAGTGTTTAATATCAGTTGCAAACTTGCATCTGCATACGGCACTAAGAACTCAAACACCCTTTGTTCTTATATACAATGCATGGTTTCATTGTTCTTTAAGATTATCTAAAATTCTCTTTAATGCTTGCCAAATGACATTGATGTGGATCTGAATATAAAACGCTGCCAGCTGATTTACACTATAAGCATATCCTGGCCTTGCCAATTGCTTATATATGATAAGCTAATACCAATCAAAAGCATTTGATATATTGATTTATCAAATTTTTGGACCTTTGATCATTAGTTTGGCAACTTCCTGCTCATTGGAGTCCTTTGCGGGGGCCAGTTTGCAAAACGGTTCATTTTAAACGTTTAATTAATTGGCAAATTTTATCTTCTTGAAGATTCTTAAAACCATTCTTTGTTTTTGTTTAATTGTTCATCCTACGATACTTTTTAATTTCACCTAAATGCTTTAGATTTTATCTTTTGGCTAATAATGATATAATCTCATTAGCTTCATTATTAGTCTTGGTTATCAAAGAATATCACTGTAAATAATAACAATATGGAACGGTTCCAGTTATTTTCTCTTTTAAACACAATGGATCTGTAAACCAGATTTAAAACCTATAATTGTTTTAACTCTTCAGCAATATATTTGGTTCCACCAAACCCAGATTGGTTCAGTCCGTAAACGACTCTTTTTGAGTTTCCAACAATCATTACTATTTATTTATTGTTCTTTTATACCAATTGGTTTTCCTAAATATATGTTGTGCTGCAATGGTGGCATGTAGATTAAGGCAGTTTCTACATCTAAATGTTTAATGACATAGTTTTTCTACTGCCCACACTAATGGCTGCTCTTAAAGATGTTGTCTTTAAGGCTTGGTGCAAAAACTTCATCGTAAGCAGAACCTGCAGTTTTGATTTAAATCCTTGAAGCTACTAACGCTAGCTTATGGTAACAGTCCATCATTTCCCAGTTTTTTACTTCTAAATATCCATTTGCAACCCAATGGATTTTTCTCCTGGAAGGTAATTTGGCATCTTCATAAACTTTCATTACTTTAATGAATTTAGTTCTTTTTCCATTGCCTTTTTGCCAATTTCCTGATCTTAGCAAAGGATACATCCTAAAGTTTCCATCTACAACTAGTTGAAACTTTACTACTTGGCAAACTATACCTTGCTTGATACCTATCAGGTGGTCTAGTTACCGTGTAGTAGTCTAGGGTATTATAGGACTTACAGTGGACTTTCCTTTATTAATTGTTCTGATTATGCTAACTCAATTCTGATCAACATTTTCCTCTGTTCTGGTCCTATTTGCTGTCGTGGACTTCTTCCTTTAATTGGACTCTTCTTATAATAATCTGATTCTTTCTGCCCTTAATGTCGGGTTTCAATATTATATTTCATTATTTAATCTGCTCTAATCTATTCATCTATGTTCTAAGGAATTTTGCACTAGCTACTGGTGTAAATCTAGATGTACCTGGTTCCCAGAATTATAAGATCATGACTTAGATGTAACTCCTACAAAAAATAATCTTTTTAGCTTATGCTGTTCCTTTGTGGTCTAAGTTGTGTAGAATTATGCCACCATGCTGTCTACCAGAATGTGCTTTCGTCCATAATCTCCAACCTCTTTAGCCGTCCACCTCTAATGTAGGGTTTTGTTACCATGCCTTACATTTCTGTTGTGTGAATGGTAAATTCACGTTGCTCTGAATTAAGCAAATTATTATGTGGGTATATATGGGATTTTTCACCTGTTATATTCCATCATCCCATTCATTCTTTGGCTTGGTCTTCTCAAATCTTTTGACACACTTCACTCAAAGTTCTGTCATGGCTAACTCCCTTCCTCCCGTTATCTCTAGTCACCAAAATCATAAGTTTTGATGCAACATAATTTGGATTCGTACCATTGGTTATATGGCATCATTGCTGGGCTCTTACTTCATTTTACTTCATCACCAAAGGGACTTATGTTTCGTTGGCCTATATTGGGTGGCATGGTGAACATTATTTATCTGCTTGCGAGGAGGACCTAACATTCTTAGTCTGTAGAAATTGGGTCCTAGGATATTTCTAATAGATTATAGATAACAATGTACTTTGCAGGGTAAATGCCACTTTATCTGTTTCATAAGAGTTCTACACTTTCTTTCTCTCTTTTTAGTTTTTCTTTCTTTTGTCATTATATTTATAACTTCCCATTTATAATGAAATTTTCTCGCATTATGTTTTCAGTTTTGCTTCTCATTTCATTCTTCACTAAACAGTTATATGCCAACCCATGTCTACTTGAATAATTTTGGTCCAGGTGTAAAACTACTTAAGAGTAATTTTTTAGTTTCAAAGAGACACAATCCCTCCATACACTAATGGTGTTTTTTATTGGCGCCAACAATAAAATATACAAAATCATGGATTAATTTATCTTCACCAAGTCTAAAAGGAGCTCTTTAGTAGCTACAAGATTTCATCACCATCAGACAATCTATTCGCCCGAGATTATAACAGCCACACCAACCGGGTCCATCTTTATTTAAGACTAACTATTCTTTTGGCATTCCCTTATGGCTAAATTATACTTGGATATTACTAAATTACTTTCTCAAACTTAAATTCCTTAGATTTTATAATCTCAACAGTTTTTTCGTAAAGATTATTAATTAAATTAATCTCATCATAAACTGTCTCTTCTCAAAGGGTTGCAACTTCTGATTGCTAATTCAAAAGGGTTGAATTACATTCATTTATAGTGAGGTTTCATTTATTTTCATAAATTTATGTGTTAGCTCACCTTTCCTAAACCATCATTATTTTAACAACTATAATTACCTTTTTAAAGACTTTGAGATATGCCAGTTAAGGTACACATTCTCTCTTTCTATCTTCACTTACTATATACTTTAATTTATAGAACTAATCGTATATACTATCCCCTTATATATGGTGCTAACCTACCGATTATCCCACTTGATTATTTAGACAACAAAAAAAGACGAGTATTAGCGGGTGATATATATTAATTTTTTATAACTATAGTTTTAGTAGTAATTCTACTCTTTCTAATTGTGTACATCAATAATTCTTTTATAAGGAAAGCAGGAACAATATGCATACGGTTTCTGAAATTTCCATCCCTGTTGACCACTTTCTATGTTTCCTTTTATCCAGTTTCCAGGGCCATTAAGGTGAGACGTAACGATATCTTCTTGTGTAAGTGGGAACGAGTTGGTATGAAAGATATATTGAAAATATAAAAACTCATTTCTCGTCTATACGCAATGGGATGCTCCACTCCGCACCACCATAAATTATCTTGTTTAAGCTCCGTTATATACAATGGCTAATCTTCTTAGATTAACACTTTTTTCTTTACTTTATCTTTGTCCTTGATGACTTTTTAGTATTCTGGCCAGCGTTCTGGCGCGGCTTATGAGAGCATTACTGGATCTTGCATTAAAAGGGTCGTTGCCAAATGTCCTCTATCCACATCACACATTATTTTAAATTAAAACTACTTCTTCTTTTTATGATTGCGCGTTTGATACCTTCGCTAGTAGCAAGGATTCAATAAGGCTTTCACTTATTTGGTCCCAGTTTTCAGCATTCTTTTGGACGCGTTATGACATAACTCCCTTCCACTTCTTCATATTCATCTTTCTCTTTCCAAAGACCCTCTTCTTCTTGGCCTTCTCTTCAATCACTAGTCCTGCAGTTATATCACGCTATTATCACTTATGTTAAACTGTTCCTTTGCCGAAAACACTCTTCATTAAGTGAATTCTTAACCGTAGATTATCATAACTTACAAATCAAGCGGACGAGATGAGAATTCATGTACGACGGTATGTCGTAAGATCTCCGAGCAAAAACTGGGATTAGCTCTGCAGTTCTTCATAGCAAAGTTAGCTTGAATGGATAAAAAATAGCTTTGCGAATAGTTTACTCGGCCATTTAAATAAGAACCTCCAGCATATCATTACCATTTTGTTTAGGAGAATGCGTCCTGAAAAGCTTCCGTGTTAGATGTTATGTGAGCCCAACATATAATCTCCGAACATAAATCCTCTTCAGTTCTGCCAACACCCCAATCAGCCGTTTTCTCTCCGTGGATGATAAAAAGCTGTTGATCAGTTAATGGTTAACCCAATTATGCAAATGGCCTTGTTGATTTTTTGCATAATTTCTTTCTATCTTTAGTCGTGGTCTTCCTCATCCTCTGGGATCCCATTCTTCTACGTTTGGGTGGAATTTTCATTATGTTCCACAGACCTTCTCTCGTAGAAGTAGACTACATTTTGCAGACCATGATACATAGTTTGTTTCCATCCAGCTTGGTATAAAGACAGCGAAACATTCTGTAGAACTTGAAGCGATTGTGAGACCCATGTTTTTCATATAGCTATATAAACTATAAATTAATATAAACACAGCTGCTGTCCTGAACCTCGCAGTGATAGCTTCACGCGAACTGAAGCTACGTGAGAAACTTTATCATGCGTCTGTGAAGGAGCAGACATAATCTGATCTAGGATGTTAAAGCTGATTAGCCTAGTTATTCACGGAGTGGAAGAGACCGCGTCTCGTTTCGCCAAGCCTTCTGGCGCGACTGAAAAGATGCTTAGTATAAATGAACATTAACGCCTGAGAATGTTGCTGTCGCGGGACAGGCAAAGAAGGTAGGCGCAGCAGGGGTTAGGGGCGATCTCACACACACCACATACACTCACAACGGCGTTGAGGTCAGATAGGGGGGCACCAACAGAATAAAATGAGTGAGCTAAGCTTGCTATGTTTATATACATACAGGGTAAAGAATAACAAGATAACGCTTGGAATTGTTATCAAAAAAATTGAGAATAGTTTTATTTCTGCCATTCTAATGGTAAGGTGATCGCGTCACGAAGAATTAAGCGCAGTACCAATACGATGACATGTAATCAAATTTGTTCAGAGGCGTATCAGAGCCTATGATTGATGCGCTTGCCAAGAGAGGAGAACGGCATGCCATGGCACCACGTACTAGAGTAAGGTCCAGAGAGAGGAGTTATATCCGCTAATTGAGGAATACTTCACGACATCGAGTTTGATATCGGCGCATGATCTGCTATCATCAGACGCTGTGTAGGAGTCAATCCGTCAGAAGCCAATGCAGGTTCTTTTCCAAAGCAGTAAATCAGCGGATCATCAAAAGCCAGAGAGAGAAGCACGTTGCAGTTTTGCTCTTTCAAGGTGTTTTCACAACCAGCTCCCTTAATTACTACTCGACCCCAGTTAAAGTTGCAGCAGGAGCTGACACAGACAAAATAGATAAGGAGTGGATTACATTAAATTCGTAGACTTTAACATACAAACTATGATTACTTATTTATTATTTTACCTAAACCAGTTAGGGTAACCAATGTTATCCCTAACAATAACAGTCAAGAATGTGAATTTGGCATAAGTAAAACATGATTTAAGCTTGGGTAACCTTGAAAGCTAAGATTTTGTTACTAGTTGGTTGAGGGGGTCATTTGGGAATTCCAGAGTCGTAAACTAGAGTCATAAATCATTTCCACAAGGCTGCTATGAAACTGCATAGGTGTCATCAGGAATCAAATTTTACTCAAAGATACCTTTATATTATAAAAAATTTAAAAGACAAAAGGTTGACTGCTTTTGTCCATAAAATATATAAATCTTCTAGCACAGAGATCGTTACATGGGATCATAAAATTAATTACAAATGCCTTTTGGGGGGGGAGTATGATTTTCCTGTGTGTGATGCTTGTAATGTTTTGTCACAGACATTGAATAGAAACAGGTCATTTAACCCTTTGTTCAGTTCAGAAATCCAAATAAAAGCGTTCAAATAAAGACATCACCAGCAGAATCTACCCTTTGTTTGAATTAGTCCTCTTTCCTTTGAATAACTAGTTCTATTTTGAACTGCTGTTATCGTTAACATGTTTTTTTTGGTCTAACATCTCTTGCAGATGTGGACCCACTAACTCATGCAGCTTTGGGTGATGCAAGTGAAGTGGAGTTTGATGATTTCCAGGAATACTCAGCAGATATGGATGAACAGGCTCCAGACAGTGAGAATTCCCAAGATAATAACCAACCTCGGTCAAGTTCGAGCACTACAGCCAGCAGTAGTCCTAGCACCGTTATCCATGGGGTTAATCATGTAAGTAATAGACTAGATGGTAAAAAAAAAAATAAGGCTTTTAAAGGAACAAATACTTATAATTATGAAGGTTTAAATATTAGTCAGTGGGATGCCTGGTACCTTTCTGCTGAAATGGGATACTGGAATTTCAGTACAGGTAGTCCTCAACTTATGACCACAATTGAGCCCAAAGTTTATGTTGCTCAGTGAAAAATTTGTTAAGTGAATTTGCCCCATTTTATGACTTATCTTGCTGCAGTTGTTAAGTGAATCACTGCAGTTGTTAAATTAGTAACACGATTGTTAAGTGAACTGGCTTCCCAAATGACTTTGCTTGTCAGTCGGTCACAAAAGGTGATCGCATGACCCCGGGAGACTGCAACCATTATAAGTATGAAACAGCTACTAAGTATCTGAATGTAAATCACATGACCATGGGGATGCTGCAATGGTCATAAGTATGAAAAATGGTCATAAGACACTTTTTCAGTGCCATTGTAGCTTTGAATGGTCACTAAGTGAACTGTTGTAGGTTGAGGACTACCTGTATTCATCATAACTCTTAGGAAAATGTTCACTGTTTCTGGTTATTGCCTTTCATCAATCTGCGATTAGAGTTAAGGGACAAAGGGATAAATAATCAGTAGCTGGAGCTTTAGAGTTAAAAGCTCTGATTAACTGTCATGTTTTTAAATATGCAAACAAATATTTTAAAAAATGAAAAAGGGTTTGCAAGCCATAGGAACTGCATAAAAATGAAGAAAAAGACGGGAAATATCTGGATTTATTTTGAAAATCCTAACAAGAGATTGAGACCTTATGAGTTGAGTGAACTGTTTTGGCATGGTGGTTTTGGCATCAGGCTGCCTTAGGTATGAAGCCAGATAGGTGATCTTGGGCCAGTCATTTTCTCTCAGCCCTAGGAAAGAAGGCAAATCACTTCTGAAAATTTTGTCAAGAAAACTAGAGGGACTAGGTGAGATGACAGTACAATCACTTAGGTCAGATAGCCTGTGTAAAAGTTTGATTAACAAAAGAACATTAACTCGACGGCACAATAATAAAAAAATTGAAATTTACAGGAATTTATTGCTAGACATATAGGAAATTTTCCACAGTAACTTCTGTCTGGTGGAATGTATTCCTTTTTGCTTGAGGATTGAACTATATCTTAATATATAGGTCTTAAAATGCAATAAATAAATGATAAAAAACACCAACCTACATGTTTAACTGAAAGCTACAAATTATTTTCAGCATTTTAAAGATTGTAATAATTTTAGGTGGTTTTACTTAAACCACTTTACTTAAAATTCAGGACAGTACTGAGCTAGGATAATGATTAAAATGAGTAAAAATATTTGAGACAGTGTTAGAAATATTAGAAATTGAGTGAACATTGTAATATAGTACCAACAAAGTTTGTTTTTATATATTCTAATTAGAAAATGGAATAAACACAAAGTGAACTGTGAATATGTACTGTGGCACAGCTATCCAGAATAGCTCAAACATGGCTTTTATTCATTTGCCTCCAGCCTTCCATATGTGGCTTCGGCCTGCAACTTTCATCTTCCATTATTACACAATCAAACTTAACATAACCCAGTTATATTTTAGGTTTTTTTGTATTGTAAGGAGGAAATATTAGATGTCATGCTAAGCCCACAACTGGCAGTTGGATTCAGCAAGTTGTTTAGAGAGGCACAGAAGAACTTGTTAATGGAAACTCAATATTGCTGGTATTACATGCTAATTCCTTCTGTAATATTTCAAATATTGTCCTAATTTTTTTTAGTCCTGATTTCTTTAATGTATGGTTAAACCTTTTTATCTGAATGCATCCACATAAAATAATATTTTTAATAAAGCAAATACTTATGTTGTATTAGGTGTAGGAACCAAGTTGCAAAGAAGTTATCCTAACTGTTAATGTAATAAAACTTAGTTTAACAGAATCAGTGCTAGAAATCAATAGAATGTTTTATGTTAAATTTGAGTTTATCATTAGTAAAATTATTATATTTTAAACTGTGATAGACTAGTTTATCATCAACTATTACGGAAAGCTTTAGCTGAAACAAATTCATGTCTTGTTCTCTGTACAGGAATCAGCTGATTCAGCAGAGGTAGAAGAGAAGATGGTAGTTGGATTTTCAAATCACCTTTCCAGCTTGCCTTTACAGCCAAATTTTCCCAAGGTGACTGTGGATCATCGTGAAAGCGAAAGTCCTTCATTCAGCTTGAATTCCACAGAAGGAATGGTGAAGAAACGAGAGTATGATAATCCATATTTTGAACCACAGTATGGATTCCCAACAGAAGAGGAGGAAGATGAGCAGGAAGAAAGTTATACTCCAAAGTTCAATCAGAATCTCAATGGCAGTCGGTGAGAACTATTATATTCAGCATTGGTTTTTAAAATAAATTTGGTCCTTTCTGTGTGGTAACATCCATTTTCTAAGAAATTTTCTGCAATTCAGCTACATTCTTAATTCTGGATTAATAGTATTCTTGTTTACCTTTATAGGAAGTAATATTTATGTCCCATATTAAAGATGCTGAAAACAATATGTAGGCTTCTTAGAGTGCAGGGAAGAGACAAAAGTAGCAGTAGAAAGAAGAAAGTTGTGTGACTATCCATGGAATTTATATTAATGTCATATGCTTCTGCATATCTTCAATATATGAAATATATAATCGAGACAAAAATCTATGGATTACTTTAGTGGGCCCTCTGGTATTTAGAATCTGGAGAACCAGATGATCCATTTTCAAAAGATTTGCACAGTAGGGAAGGATGGCATTATTTCTCTTGCTTGGTATATTTGGGAGTGAAAAGGAAATTAAAGCCTTTCTTCACTACTGGTTAGCTGCAAAATGTGGGTGAGGGATTTGGGTTTGTGGAATACTGGGAGAGCTGCAGAGGGTTTTAAACAATCTATGTATTTTGGTTTACCCATGTGTACTGCAGTAGATATACCTTATTTCCCATTAAATTCTGTATCTATTTTTAGATATTTATTTATTTAACTGAGTGAATGATTCATGAATTTAATAATCCTGCTAGCCATGGCCTGTAGAATAAATGTTTTCTGATCCTGTCATAATTAAACACAAAGAAGTTTGTGATAATCACAATATTTTCCCATTTCTACTATGGCGGTAAATACAAAATGCTGCAAATAATGTGTTTCTTTTTTCCTGTTTTATTCAAGGCCTCCAAAACCTTTGCGTCCCAATAGTTTAAAGCTGGGAAATGACTCTGATGCAGAATCGGATTCTCATGCCAGTTCCCCAAATTCTACAGTCTCCAATAACAGCAGTGAAGGTTTTGGGGGTATTATGTCTTTTGCCAGTAGGTATCCTTATTTCGTGCATACTGATTTAAATAGGAGGGAAGACATGGAGAAGAGATTCAAAGGGGGAAAAACCTACTGTGGAAGCAAGTTGTTAATCCTAGGTACCATGAAAGCCATGGTTCTGATTATTGCTGTATATCTGGCATTCCTCCAATTATGGCTTTTATAAAACTAGGAGAGATGCATAACAGAATAGGAGGTGACATTATTTTGTGAAAAAAATGTAATGATAGATTTTATCTGTTAGGTCAGGTATCAGATCTTGGAAAAAATGGTCTCTATAGACTGAGTCAGGCAACTCAAACCTGAGTGGAAACTATGTACCTCGACAGTTGGTATTGATAACTATGTTTCCATGACCACTGCCTCTGAAAATATATAATTATCCTGTCTATCTATCATAGCCATCACTATGATTTAGGGAACTTAGCATTTACCTTTTACTTCTGAATTCACAGTTTCTAGGACAATTAACATGCATTATTATATGATCTCTTATTGAGAACTTTTCATGTTAGTGCAATTGTTTTTTCAGTTTTACTAATAATAATTGAACTTTAATCTCCATGTGATTTTGATACACAATATCTTTGTTGTTTTGAACCCCATAATATTTAACTATTAGTGAAATTGGTTTGAGGCTAATGTAATATGTAATCAGAACACATTCTGTGATATAACATGGATAACATGTTTTGTGAACTCTGAAATGTATTGGGGTCCTTGTTTGAAATGCTGTTTTTTGGCTGGGATGAGGTTGACATACATAAGGGTGCTATTTTGTTGGACATGTACTAATTTAATAATGCTGTTTTTTTATAGTGTTTGTGTTTGAAGCATCCATGTTATTATATAAAGGCTTAAGAATAATTCCTCCTGCTCTGCTATGCCTTTTTGAAATTCTGCTTTAAATATTAATAGTATTCTTTTTAAGTGATTTTTAAATGTACTTTGTGGTTGTTAATAACTTTATGCTTTAGAGGGGAAATTAGGTACAGCTGCTGTATATTAAATAAATGAATTGAGTGGTAAATTAAAAAAAAGAAATGCAGTTCACAGATATGTTTAACAGAATTTTTGGCTGATACTAGTTCCATATGTTGGATATTGTTATAGGTCTTTGGCCAGCTTTGAAACTGAAATTCTCCAGTTAAGATAGCCATCAAGCAATCACAGATATTTCTTTGCTAGTAAACAATTATTTTTCTTTCCTAATAAGAGCCAGTTTGGACATGTTAATATGTGGGGAAGAAGATAGTACCATTGGCTTGTCCTTCCTCTCCCCAGTGATTCTTAGATATATTCAGTCTATCTTACTCATTTTAATTAGCAATGATTTTCAAAGGAAGTTTGCAATATTACTTTTTAACAGGATGGATAAAAATTGGTGATTTTTTTAAAAAAATGGATTTCTTAAAATTGAAATGGGATTTTTTTATTTGTATCAAATTTATTTTAATAAAATGCTTTTGAAGTAAAAATCTATCTAAAGATAGTTTTCTATTTAAGATACATTAATAATTTAGTTTATTCAGCATGAAATGGAGCTTAGTTATATAGTATGAGGCTGTATATTCTGCAATATTTACATTTTTGTAAATGAATCAAATTTCAATGAATCCAAGCTCTGCAAGCTGAGATAACATGCATTCTAAATAGGAAAACTTCATTTTGTTTACAAATAAAAATATTAAAAGATTCTAATTACCAGCAATAATGAGTCCTTACATTTAAAGAGCACCTGTAATTTCAGATCGATCATGGCAATGCCTGATAGCAGACATCAACTCATCTGCTGCCGCCATGTCCCTCACCTGGTTGTGTCATTGTCGCATCACCAGCCATCCCATTAAAATGAATGGGACTGTTGGTGAGTCAACAATGGATCAGAGGAGGAGCCGCTGTGGGACAGATATGACAGTTGCTCTTTAAAAATTATGATTTAAATCGAGTTGATTTAAATTGACTTAATTTAAATCAACTCCACCCTGCTTTCTAAGAAGCAGCACAGTTGATTTGAATTGTGTGACTTCAATCAGTGCTATAGTCTTTTTAGGAGTAGTGGTTTAGTCTGTTTTGGAAGGGATTCGAGAGAGTTCTTGGGCTTGATGTTGCTACTCAATATCTAGTCAGCAATATTAACCAGTGAAGATTTTGCTCTGAGCTGATGTGCCAAGAAGACTGGCAGACTCTAGTAAAGAACAGACATACCTCAGCTATATTAAAATTTGGGTTATTTGGGGTTTCATTTGTCTTCTGTAAATTGTACAGGAAATTTTGAATTTTTTTTTTTAAATATTTGAGTCTGTCATGTCATTTTAGTTAGTTATGGTTTGTTTTCTAGTATAATTTAAAGGAGTGCTTGTTGTTTCAAAATATTTTTGATCAGTTGACTTTAAAAAAACCCAGTAATGATTGAAGAAAGGGGCTTTTGAGTAGTAGCAAATAGTAGTTGCTCAGGAAGATCGATCAGGCTCCCTCTCAAATATACTCTTAAAAATGATTACATTTTACCTTTTTGATAAGATGCTATGAAGTTACAACCATTTTTTTTAAACATCAGTGATATATTTATTTTTTTAAAGCAAGTGAGTTTCTTTTCATTAACTTTTGATGCTGCCTATTTAGTTCTTAATTGTCATCTTAATTACAAGTGATATGCATTTTCTTAAAGAAGAATGTAAAATTCTTTTTTGTCAAATTAAAATAGATGATTTGTGATTAATTACTATATATCAGATATCTGAAAAATGTGATGAAAAAATAATTAGAATTTTTAAAAATGCATGTATTTCAAATTATTTTGTAAACTAATGAGGTAGAAATGCATAGGAGATAAAATAAGTGAGCCATTTATTCTACCTCTTCTCTTCCTATTGTTATGTCCAAAATGTGCCTCAAATTCTTCTAATAAAAAAAATATATATGAAGAGACAGAATCTGCCATTGATGGCCTAAGTAAAAGCATAAATAGGACTTAAATGCTAAATTTGTGCATTTAACAAATAGGTGATGAAATTGAAATGGAAAGTTTGTTCCTTCTTTGTTCTAATTTTGATTTTGGCAATAATGTCCCATTAGTGGTCTTCTGTTGATTATAATTTATATTTTTAAAAGATGCATATTAAATGCTATCATGAAGATGACAGCAAGTTTGCTATAGTGGTTAAGGCATCAGGCTAGAAAGCAGGAGACAGTGAGTTCTAGTCCTGCCTTAGCCACAACAGCAGCCGGATGACCTTGGGCCAGTCACGTTTTCCTGGCCTAAGGAAAAACACTTCTGAAAACCTTGCCAAGAAAACTTTTAAGGACTTGGCCACAGACGATCTTCAAGAATTAGACATGACTGAAAGGAAGGGAAAAAAATGTGAAGATACATATTAAGTTACTTCCTAATCTGAGAAGGATAGAAATGAGCTCACATATAAATAGCTGAATAAATAGTCAAATGAAATAAGGGAATGATTAGATTATTTGATATATTTTCTTTTTATTATAGGTAGCCTATACAAGAACCACAGCACAAGCTTTAGTCTTTCCAATTTAGCACTTCCATCCAAAGCTGTGAGAGACAAAACTACTCCATTTCCTAGTCTGAAAGGTAATTGTTTTCATTGCCAGTTAATGCTTTCATAATTGATTGCCAAGTAATCACAAAATATATCCTCTTCCCCAATGAAATAGGACAATGAAAAAATAGGAATCCCGAGTGGATGTTTTTCAGATCTGTATTCATGGCATGTATTGAGAATACATCGGAATGGCAGCGACCATTGAAGTATACTTAGTGTGGCTTTGTTCATATGTCTTCTTACCTTGGTAACATTTTACTATATCAGTCACTCAGAACACTAATATGGGAAAGATGTTTCAAGATCCTTCTTATAAACTAACTTTTAATGACCCCTACATATAAATATTTGCTAGATGGGAAATTAATTTGAGATTGAATATATTAATAATCTTTCCCATGGGAGCTGTTGCAGTTAATTACGTAGATGCAAAGGTGTCCCCCAGAAGTCATATTAATGCAAAAATAATGACACATGGCAATACAGGTAACCCTTGACTTATGACCCTCAATTGGGACCGGAATTTCTGTTGTAAGCTGTTGCTTCATAAGTCAGGTGAAATCCATTTTATGATGGTTGTTAAGCAAACACCACAGTCATAAATGGGATCCCATTCTTCCAAACGGGTGGATTTTGCTGGGAGCCATCAATAAAGGTCACAAATAATGATCACAGGACACTGCAGTTGGTTATAAATGCGAACCAGTTGTCAAGTGCCTGAATAGTGATCACATGAACATTGGGATGATCCGATGATTGTAAGTTCAAAGACTGGACTTTTTTCAGCGCTCATAACTTGAAAGGTTGTTCAGGTTATAAGTCAAGAACTAGCTCTATTGTGTAATGAATCCCATTCTCTTCTACTTGCATCCCAATTTGTGACTAAAATTCCTAACACACAATGTGTCATGGTCTTATATTTCCTGTGGATAGTCATGGCTGAACCATTCAGCAATATGAAGAGTGAAGAATGAATACAATACGTTGTAGAAGTTACGGTTATTTTATATCTACTATAGTCAATATTAGTCAGATTTACTAATGAACTTAAGCCTTATCATTTTTTTGTACTTGGACTTTTTAGTTGCTCAGCTAGAAGGAGGCTTTGTTTGCCTTTTCAGTTCTTGTATATGATTAGAATATTATACTTTTTTCTTTGTAATAAGTTGATTTTATTTATTTCTTCTCCTTCTCCATTTTCATCGGTAAAGATTACTTTAATCTGGAAGTGGGAAGGGATATGGATAAAGGTTGGTATAATGTCTTGCTAACATTTGACCTTTTAATGATAAAGGCCAAAAGTTGGTTTTGTGTTGCTGCCTTAAAGTTTGCTTTGGATAGCATAACTTTCTTTCCTGGGTGTGTGTTTTTCTGTAAAATATATATCCGCAAATGATTGGGAGCCGCCCAGAGTTTGATATAGGATGGACGGCTATATAAATGTTTTAAATAAATAAAATAGTAACTGAAAAAGAATGTGAGTACTCTAAAGTTCCTGCATGATATCTCAGAATGTTTCCATCTGCTTAAATTCTAATGAACATATTTTTTATGGCTCACATTTCTGTTAGGTAAATCTAATATTAATAACACACATTGGAAGAAAACAGTGATGGGTGTTTCCATTTCTTTTCATGTTTTTGTCTCGTTTTCTGCAATTTATCATTTTTTGACAACTCCTGTTCAGTGTGATCTCTTGTTATATGTTATACCAATTATATTTTTAACCTATGAAATAGTTTCTTTGCCTGTACTTCTGCCTTTTTCATAAATAATATATAAATAGGGGTTCACACTTTTTTTAGTGAATATTAGAACAATATGGGGCTTTTAACAAGATAGCAGATAAACTTTGTCATGAAATGCCAATTTCACAGAAATATAAGTTAACGAGGCTAAAAGGAACTAACCCACAATATAAATTATATGACTGAGATTGACTCTGATCTTCAAAACACAAATCTATTTTGTTCAAGGTCAATCTCAAACTCATCTTTCTTTCTCTGGATCATCCATGCAACATGCATACTGTATTTATTTATTTATTTATCAAATTTAGAAACCATCTTTCTCTCACAGGAATTGTGCAACTCACATATGTAGGGGCTTCTTCAGGGAATGTCAGAAAGTCAAGATGGCAGTTGTGACCCTGCAAAGATCTCCCCCATCTTTGTTTTTTTTTTTAATGCATGCATGTAAAAAAGAGCAGGGTTTCAGTTTTGTGGTTACAACCACCATCTTGACTTTTTTGACCAACCCTGCACAAATGTACATGCACATAGTCAGATGCTTTTTTACCTTCTCCCACTTCCCTCATTGTCTGTAGCCTTTCCTGCTTCCTCCTCAGGATATTCCTCTTGTAGCTCTCCTGCTGCAACTCCCTCCTCTTCTGACAAAGCAATGAGTTCCACCTTTTCCTCTTCAATTTAGGCATGGATGATGTTTGAGTCAGAGGCATTTAAGGAATAAAAATTGCAAGTGGCTGAAAACCAGCTCTTTACTTTAAATTGTTGCTTTGTAACTAGATTTTTTAAAAAAGCTTAAGAATTAGCAGGGTATCAGTTTATGAATAGATGAGTAGATATGAGACTTGTCTTTCTTAAGAGTGATAATAGTAATGGATAGTATAGTAGCAAAGTTAACGTATATTGAATTTTTAAAAACATATTTAACCAAAAAGAAGACAATCCAGAATTTAAAAAAAATGAAAGATTGGACAGAACAATATTTATGTGCTTCTGCTCCTTTACTGAATTCTCAACAAATATAATTCTCCCACTTTAAAAATAAACTATTTGTGGAAACAAAATATGCTTCCTGTCAGGTAAATAAAGTATTAGAAAACTTTGCAGTAGATTCACTAGGTATAGTAAGGGGTGGGCTTCAAAAATTTTAGGTTCTCTGCCCGGTTGCTGGGTGGGCATGGCCATGGTGGGCATAGCCTGGTTGGCCTCCTGCACCATAGAGGGGCGGGTGTTTTTGCTTCCTCGGGCTCTGGAGGCTCTCTGGAAGCTGGAAACGGCCCCATTTCTGGCCTTCTCAAACTTCCGGGAGGCCCATTATTTCCTTCCCTGAGACTCCGCGTGTACCCTGTGCTTACCTGCATTTAAAATGGGCCACGTGGGGACTCCTGGGAGGGGAGGGGATGCGTGGGCAGGGCCAGCCAGGAGTGGGATTGAGGGTTCTCTGAACTGCACAAAATCATAGTTAGGGGCTCCCCGAACCCCTGTGAACCCCCAGCAACCCATCCCTGGCTATAGTATCTCATTAGATTCCATTTCTCAATATTTTATTATCCTTTTCAGCAATTTCTTTTAGATTTGAGTTTAATGTACTTTCCTTCATTTCCTTAAAGGAAAGTAATTTGTTTTTGGAACAAAAAAATATAATTTTGAATGTAATACACAGTTACCTTTCAGCTTTCTAATAACTTTAAAATCAGTTTAAGGGCAAATCTATACTGAAAATATGAGGTGGCTGTATATTTTTTAACTTTAACAAAAAGGAAGAAATTAGAAATTTTGTGGTAAGTTGGGGGATTAGGAAATCTATAGCTTCAGCAATGAAATACACTATACTGTTGAGGGAGTTTTATGTGAAAGTGATGATATTTAACTATTTTATTCTAATTATTGGTAATCTGAGACTTGGTTCAGTGCAACACCGGTGTAAATGCATGAATAAGAGATAGAGAATATAATGTTATGGTCTTCTTGCCCTCCCAAGACTACTGATAGTTTTATTTAGTTGATTTTATCTCCCACTCCCTGATTATTCCTACAGCACTTAATCAACAATGAGGGAAGCTACTAATTTAATCAATAAATTTTGGTGGTGATTTACTAGTATCCTACTAATTGTTTATTTTGTGTCCCAGTATTTGGGCTAAATACTATAATGGAGATTATTACTGAAGCTGGGCCAGTAAGCAACGAAGGTGGGTCCTTTGCATCATGAGTTGTGCATGACATACCAATTCCCAGTAAGCATTTTGTGCCTGTCTTTGGGCAACTTTACCACTGGTAACCAAGATTGTATGGTCTCTACTAATCACTTTCCCATATTGCATTATGCTTTTCCATATGTTGTCGAATTTGAAGATGGTTCTTGTGGCAGAAATGCATGCAGAGCAGCTGAGCTTCTTCTGCTTTTCACCTTCTGCTCTTTACCATCTTCTCTTTTGTCTCATTCCCATTACTGTTTTCTGCCGATGTATGATGCAGTAATACAAAATATGCTGCTGCTTTTTCAAGTTTTTTTGTACGTCCTTTTAAACAGAATGTTAGCTAATTCCTGTGTGTCTCATTAGTAGCATTTATGGACTTAAAACATCTTTCTCAGCAAATGTGTTCTCATTCTGCCCCTTTACTCATACAGGAAACAGGCGAGCACTTGTAGATCAGAAATCTTCTGTTATAAAGCACAGCCCAACAGTGAAAAGGGAATCTCCTTCACCACAAGGACGAACCAGTAATTCCAGGTAAAAAAATGTAAAGCATAGTTTGGCAAGTAGCTTTTTTTACATTGCCTAATTTCTGAGCTTCTGCAACTACTACCTGCCTTCTCTGTTGAAATCAGTTGCCTGGAAGAGAGAGAAAACAACAAAACAAGGAATGGGATGTCAACAGCTACTTGCTTCATTTTTAAAAAATATATATTTGCTGTTCTTATAGACTGAGAATTTTACAATGTCTCCTAGAAGCCATACATGATAATCACACAAATAGACAAATTAAATGTCCCTAGCCGGCATTTCAAATCTTCTAGTGGAGTACTCCTCATCCCAGTAACCCCTTATTCCATCTTGCTGCTAGTCGTTGTCTTTTCTGTTTCTTTCTATCTTTCTTAGCACGGCAGACTTAAAAGAGCTAGGTCTTCTCATAATATGTCCAAATATCATAATCATCAGCCTGGTCATTTGTACTTTGAGCAAAATAGGTGTTCTCCAGTTCAAAATTCAGAATATTTTTGCTTCTTCAAAATATACCTTACACCGTAATTGAATATTCTAGGAAAAACTATTATCAGAATCTGCATGATTCTGATCTTTGTAGGAATAGATACATCGTGACATCTAAGCATCTTTTGCTATCCCACAGAGCGTTAATCTGCAGTGCATTTCTTAATTGCTGGTTTCTTTACTGAAAGAAAGAAAGAAGGAAAGAAAGAGAAAGAAAGGAAAGAAAAAGAAAGAAAGAAAGAAAGAAAGAAAGAAAGAAAGAAAGAAAGCATTGCCTTTTGAAGGAGTATTCTTTTGTTGTCTCCTGAAACAGTATACCTGTTATACCTGAAACAGTATCCCTACTTCCTCATCCTTTTCATAAAACCAGCTTGAATATCAAGCATCTTCTTTTCTGTGAAGGGCTCTAATATATGGTCATGTGCATTTATTTTTCTAGCATACAATAGTTTATATACTCCATTAACTCTCTTTGGTATTGGCATGCAGACTGATCTCTCCCAATCTATTGGCCATTGTATTGTTTTCCAGATTAGCTAGCATAGTTTGATTAGAAACTTTACGGTTTCTTTTTTTGTTGCTTGTCATACTCAAACAACTTCTGTAGCCTTCTGACCTCTTAATGAGTGGAATGCTGATCTGATTGCATATTCTAGCATTAGGGGTTTTATAAATAGGGAATATAATATAATGCAAACAAGTTGGCTTTGTTCTTCCACTTTAGCTTGACTTGGAATTTCAGCAGGAACAGTTTGTGACTGTTTCAGAGTTATTGATCACATCTTTACTCTCATTACAACTCTTCCATTTCCTTGTATCAATACCATTGGTATTATATATTTTCAGGGGTGGGATTCAATCAGTGTTACTACTGGTTCAATGATTGCGTTTTGCTGCGCGTGCGTGAAAAAAACCTCTAGCTTTGCCACCCAGATAGCTGAAAAGCTCTGCATGCAGGTGTGCAGTGTTTGAAAAGCCACTTTTTTCCTGCTTTTTCAACCTCAGCTGTGCCATGTAAAGCAGCTGAGGTTGAAAAAGCAGGAAATAAAGGACAGGTGAGTGCCCAGGCGGGTGGGAGGGCCAAACAGCAGCAAACACAGAACCGGTTGGGTGTCTGCTGCTCTTCAGACCTACCGGTTCTGTAGAGCCAGGCAGAACTGGTAGCATCCCACCCCTGTATATTTTGCATTTTGCGTACACTTCCTGGTAATGTCCACCTATACAGATATTATTGTGGTTGTTAGAAGACTGTTACCAACGAAGAAGTCACTACATTGGCAGAAGCCTGTAAGTCATTCTCCTCCTTCATTTCTGTTTCTTAGACCATGCAATTGAATTATATTTCCCTAGTTCCTATTTCCAATTTTAACATCCTAACGTCCAATCAAAAGCAATATGTCTGTCTTGCAAATTTTGCAATTTTCAGATTAAACTTGACTGTAATTCTTGCAATCCTCCTGTTCTTCTGCATCAGTGGTTCAAGCACAAATTTGTATAACTAATTAAAGGACTGTCCATGAAGACTAATAGATATTATTTTATCATTAATTACTTTGATTTGAGCTTTTTATTTTATATTTGCATATCCTTCTTGACTTAGATATCTTTCTAAGTATCATAACATGTGAAATATGAATTTCTGAATATATGCTGTTTCAGAAGGATGGAACCTTAATTGTCAAACCTTCAACACTGTACAGATCAGGAAACAGATTCTACAAGAAAACTAGAACTAAGCTTCATTGACATATTAGTAGAATCTTGAAACTCTGCTTGTGTTTTTCTTCTCTTCTTCTTATATCTCAGTAAGTTAGAGAGAAATCAGCCTCTTCTTAATATCTAACTAATTCCTTTTCAGGGCTTTTACCCTTTTTGTAATGGCTTCTGAATATTTCCCTCAAGGCCTAATGTTACAATATCATTAGTAGACATACTACTGCATTTTGCATTAGGCATATGCTTCATCCAACAAATTACCATTTTCCTCTCTGAATATGATTACGTTATGGTGTATCCCTCACCACTAATAAGAGTCTTTGCGCTTCTGAAATCATTTTCTCCTTATTTAAGCCAACATTTTCTTTTTTCAAAAACAGCAACAATATATGCTTATTTTCTTTTTAAACAATTAATGCTTAATGTAGCTATATAAAGCAAAATAATATATAATATGCTTTCAGTTCTTAAGTCTTGCAGTCCAAGGATATTAAGGAGTGCTATTATATATAAATAATAAAAAGGCCTTTCTTTTAATAATATAGTGATACAAAAACTATAGAACTTTTGGGTTGAATTTTTTTTACTATATGCCTCCTTCTTTTAGTGAAAATCAGCAATTCTTGAAAGAGGTGGTTCACAATGTCCTAGATGGACAAGGAATTGGTTGGCTAAACATGAAGCGAGTACGTCGGCTCTTGGAAAGTGAGCAACTCCGTATGTTTGTGTTAAGTAAGCTTAATCGCACTATCCAGTCAGAGGAGGATGCTCGACAGGATGTTGTCCAGGATGTGGTTAGTTTTATTTTTATTTTTCCCCCTCATCCATCTATGAATGAATTTTGCTGTGGATTTCTGTTCTGAAGCTTATTTAAGGTGGCTCACAAGGGAACTGCTACTATAAGTCTTAAAATATGAAGAATAAAATAATACAAAGTAATGGAGAAAATTGCTTTCTCATAAAGCACTGTTATACCTTTGAATGAAGTACAGGTAATACTTGACCAAATGTTTTTTTTCCCTAAGAGCTGAACCTCAATATAGGTAGTCCTCAACTTATGACCACAATTGAGCCCAAAATTTATGTTCTTAAGTAAGAAATCTGTTAAATGAGTTTTGCCCCATTTTATGACTTTTCTTGACACATTTTAAGTGAATCACTGCAGTGTTTAAATTAGTAGCATAGCTGTTAAGTGAATCCATTGACTTTACTTGTGAGAAGGTCACAAAATGGGATCATGTGAACCCAGGTCACTGCAACTGTCATAAATCTGAGTCAATTGTCAAGCATCCAAATGTTAATCTGGGATGCTGCCAGAGTCATAAGTGTGGGAAATAGTCATAAGTCACTTTTTCTGTGCCATTGTAAGTTCAAATGGTCACTAAATGAACTGTTGTAGGTCAAGGACAGCCTGTATGGTCAGCTTAACTGAAAAGTATTTTTTCCAGCTGACTATAGAAAATGGAGGCAGATCTGTCTAAATGAGCTCATTTCCCAGATACATTCATATGGGCAGAAGAATGCCCAGTGATATCACCAAGGGTTTAAGAAGCCAATACTAGAAGTAGGGATTAAAAAGTATTAATCAATTATTTAGTTTGAAGCACCTTAATTTGCATTCAGAAATTATTTGTTTATTGACGTAGTTTCTCTGTTGCCAACTTTTGTAGATTTCCAGTCACTAAGAGGATTATAAAATATTATGAAATATAAAACATCCCTAGCACCATAAAACCTCCTTCTCATAACAGATCCTTTTCACCAGCCGTTAAAGTCCGAGTGGATCATATAGTTAGAGGAAACAGCCCAGTGGCTTGCTCCAGATTTATAGTAGCAGATCTTTTTCAGTAGGTTTAGGGACAGTCCCACATAAAGCATATGACATGACTAGGATACAGATGATTGAGAAGAGTCCGAATTTTTAAGCTGAATGTGAATAGAGATCTATTAAATTTCCAGAGGCCGTCTGGATCCTTGAGTATTCAGACTAAGAATCAGTTGCTTTACAGAAAACATAATTCAATCAAAAGTGAATATGGATCTCTAGGATTCTCAGATTCATCAGTAATATCTCTATCTTAAATATGTCTCAGTATAGTAAATTGTGTCTAATCCAGTGCCTAAGGGCCCACATACATATATATGTATAGATGTGAGAGTATATGTATAAACTTCTGCATCATTTTCAGGGATCCATTTTTAAGAGAAAGGAATGGAAACACCAGAGGTAGTGCTTAGTGGCTTAATGCTGCTGGAGGTGGCTTCTGCTCCAGTGGTTTGAGTTCTAGTACTGCATGTCAGGGTGAATCCCATCACTCATCTCAGTCCACCTAATAGTATGAAAGCATGTTCTATGCAAGTAGATAAAATAGGTACCACTTCAATGGGGAGATGAGCTGGTACTCCATGCAGGCAGTCAGATTCCTGTCCTCTGATCCTTCTCAGTTGCAGCATCTGGAAGGAGGGGTCCTTGGTTGCTTGTGCAGGAAGAGTCCCTTGTCTTTCTTTCTGATGTGAAGCTTGCCCTCTTGTGGCACACCATGGGAAACACACAAGAGTTGCCTACAACAGAGCTGGTATCTTGGCAGCCAAACCACTACTCTGCAATTGCATTGTAGTTTTCTGGCTAATGTAACAATGCCATGTGATAACAACAACAATAATAGTGGAACTGCAAAAAAACTGCGCTACTCGGAACATAGTAATTTTAAGAAAATACTTGGTTGATACCTAGAATACTGCAGCAACCCATATTAACCATCAGCACCAGTCAATGATATTTGTGATACATTTTTAAATATTCAATTGATTGACTTTCATGTTTAATGAATAAAAGAGATAATAATAGAAACACTATAATACAATACCCAGTTTAAGAGTATAATGTGTCCTGCAGAGATGCTATTAAGAAATTTAGAAAATACTGAGCTAGATAGACTAATAATATATTATACCTTCCTTTGTTTTAAATTACATACAGCATAATTAAATGATAGAAAATAGAAACTAAAATGCAAGGGGATTGTGGTTTTTTGAATAATATCTTGGAAGGGCTGTGGAATTAGCTTCTGATTAAAAAAAGCATTCTTACAGATGAGCCTTTTTGTTTTAGGAGATTAACCGAAAGGTTTATAAAGGAATGCTGGATTTACTAAAATGTACAGTATCAAGCCTTGAGCAGTCATATGCAAATGCTGGACTTGGAGGCATGGCAAGTGTATTTGGCTTACTAGAAATAGCCCATACTCATTACTATAACAAAGGTAAGACAATACTAAAAATGGGTGTATAAATACTATAAATACTGTGAAAAGCCTTATGTGGCAGAACTAAATCTAACCTGCCACAATCAATAATTGTATGGAGTTTATCTTCAAGTAGAGGCTATAAAGTAATTGTAACCATTGTTAGAATGTATCAGTTATAAAATATCTTTGTTTTATTGGTTTAAAAAAATATTTGTGTGAACGACTGAAAGAAACAGGTAGGAAAAAACAGACATTGTTCTTCCCTCAAGAAGAAAAGTGAGGCCCCTGCAAAAAATAGTATTAGATCCCTAAGTTGGTGTTTATCCTCATTCATACTTCTGGTATTCAGTCAAGAGGTATGATGTTAAAAGTGAAGTGTAGCTGTAGTTAATCTAAACTGATGCTTCTCAAATCTCAATAAATTACCCCAGATTGAGTTGGGAAGCACTAAGTTATATGGAACTGCCTGATTGACATTTTGATTCATTTTGTTCAAAATGCACATTCCACTAAGTCATTTCTAGCAAATCAGCATTAAGCTGATCATTACCACTAAAATAAGTGAAAAAAGTATGTTTCAGTTGCATTGCTTATGAAACAGAGTTGAGAATGATTAAATTGTTATGAATAAGAGACAGGCAGTGAATGCAATATACTTCCTTCAACCTGGCTTACTGCATGAATTGGTCAAGGGAAAAAGGATCACAAAGCAGGTGGAGCTTTTATGTTGTTTCTTCTCTGTAATCTGGCTGCTTTCAAGGAAATGGGAGGTGATAGGAAAACCAGAAGTTTTCAGTCAATTGCATTGATTGCATTGAATCAATTCTAATGTAAAATATAGGAATCAAACATATTTGACTTCCTAATTAAGTCTTTATTCATTGTCTTCAACCAGTCATTGTCTGGTTAAAACAATGAATAACCATTTGGTTATTTGTTTATTTATTTATGTATATATGGAGCATAAATGGTGGCTGGTCTGAAGAGAGTTCAAGAGCTGGTCTGAAATTATCGACATTAGTGATTTGTTCAAGATGGGTGTTCCTAGAAGACTGTGGATTAGAGTTTTGTGCATTCATTTGGAAGGGTGCTTTGCAAAAGATATTGTTTGATTAAACAGTAAAAGCATTAGAGCAGGGGTCCCCAACCTCTGGTCTATTATTATTTTATTGGGCCATGGCATGCCAAAAACTCTGTGATGCAAACAAGTGAAGCCCCATTCATGAGATGCAGACAGCATGCAAAACCACATCTCCTCTGATCCACAGAAAAACCTCTCCCTATAGAACCAGTCTCTGGTTCCCAAAAGGTTGGGGGCCACTACATTAGAGCAATCTGCAAAAAGTTGCTCAGTTTTCAGATGGTTTGTACAGGCCTACTCCATACCTATGTGAGAAGCTGGAAATGGATAGAAATGATTGAATTAAACAAACCTATATTCATATTTCTTGTTTACCTTTTCCATTAACAGACATCCCATATTTAAAATGTCACTTACTTCTGCAAGTGGTTGACACTGACACACATACATCTCTTCTCTTTTATTATATGAAACAAGACTTCCATCAGTAGTGGCCTGATTGGTAAGGAATAATGCTATAAAAGGGCATTGCTTTAAATAGAGTTTCATAACAATTGACATATAGAATACATATGTATTCTTCTGCATACAAGCCAACCATGATTTTAAGATGTCTAATCTAATTCGAACACAACATGTAAGTTCCAATATAGAATCTATGTGTTCCCAAAAGTCTCATTGTCATTACTAACTGGATGAAATGGTGCATCATAAGGCAACAATTTTTGGACCTAGATACCCCAAATAGGCTAACTTTTAGAACATGTACAAAATCCAGGGTCCATGACACCTGAGGGAGTGAAATTTGGGAAATTTGTGGCTGCTTCAGTGCTATTATGCTGCTGCTCTGGTCATGTAATCTTCAGGTTCAATAATTTGTGACAGTTTCCCAGACAGTCTTACTATCCCTTGCTCTTATTAGGCAGCAGCTACTTACCTTCCCGCTGGAAAGGGAAAGGGAGGGAGGGAGAAACAGGAAAAAACCTTTGCATATCTTCCCTGTTAGCCTGCTATGATTCATGCCACCTCTCCTTACCTGACCAACACTGACCTCCTAACCAATGCAGCACCTCTTGTGTACCCCCTCCCCCAACTTGCTGAATGGCATCGGCAAATGACATTTTCTTGACTTGATACTGCAGATGTTTAGCAAGTTTTTCATTGTAAGATCATCATAAGGTTACTTGTTAGAGGAGAAATTTTCCTTAACTGGAAAAAAACACGAAGTCACAATTTGCTAGCCAGCTAAATTCATCTGAGAGGGGACCATCTTTAAAATAACCAAGTTTCAGTATGTTAAATTATGTATCTATATTTTGTAAATTTCTCTTTAACTGCTGATGATTTCTAGTGTGAGAGTATTTTTCATGATTATAAAGAATTAACACAATTAACACTATCAAGCCTTTCTCTCATTCCTTCTCATTCCTTCTTTCAATTGTTGTTGGCATATTTACTTGGGGTTTGTTTGTTTTTTTGGCTGCTTATCTCTCTGTGTTCCTTTCTTTTAAAGAGCCTGAAAAAAGAAAGCGAAGCCCAACAGATGGAGCAATCACTCCGGTTGGCAAAGATCCTATTTTAGCCAGGAGGGTGGAACCGAAACCCAAGGTGCAACTACAAGTACCTCAGATCATGCCAAGGGCACCAGGCCTCTCAGGGAAAGGGCCAAGGGAGTTTGACACAAGGAGTTTAAAGGAGGAAAATTTTGTAGCTTCTATTGGTGTGTATTTAAATATGCGTGGAATGCAGGAAAGTGATTGTGCATTGGCATTAGAATCTACTTGCATCTTTCCCATTAAAACATGATTCCCTTCATTGCTCTAGTAATGCGCTTCACTCTCACTCAGTCTGCAAAGACTAGTCATATATTTTCTTCCATTTTGAACAAGAATCAACTCAACATTTTGGATGAGTTAATTTCTTTTTTTAAAAAAAAAATAAGAGTATTATATGATACTGACATCACAGACTTTAATTATCTAGTTGAATTACTTACTATGAGCAAATTGGCTGGCTGTTCTTTAATGGGATGTTTCTTGGAAGTGCATACACAAAGGATGGCTGATTTATAGATAAATGCAGATAATTATTTTACAGTCCGATCGATCCATTTTTATTTATAAGTCCCACTGAGCTCTTGGGACTCAGTGCTATGTATATACGATATAAATAGATTAAAGTTATGTGCATTTGGACTCGTGTATTCCTATCTCATTATTTTCCTTTTTTCAAGAAAAATACATTTAATGCTTTATCCTCTTAGATATTATAAGAAACAAATTATTATGCCAAAATACATTTCAGTAACATAGAACTCTGAGAAATATAATTGCATTAGGTTTGGAATTACTGCACTGTTCAGGCTGAAAAACACCTAGCCAGTTTTCTGAATGATTGTTTCTTCATTCGTTCTGAATTGTTAGGTTTAAATTTTTGCCATTCAGGATTTTTTTTTAAAAAAAATCAGGTTTAGAAGGGTTGTAGCAAAAATAACCATCTATGTATAGAGGAAACAGATTTTTCAATCTCAGGTCACTACAGAAAGATTAAATATTTTTTTGCAACTTTAAATATTAAATATTTATTAAATATTTTTTTGCAAATATTTTTATGTAACTTTTTTGCTAACTATTCATCTACTCTAATTTGAGTTAATAACTACTGAATCCTATACCAATATGCAGATAAAACTATCAGTGACAGTAAGTAAGGAAATATGAACAGCTCTTCTATGTTTGTCTAATACAAGACAAATCAGTGAAGATGGGGGTTTATTTTCAATGTAATATGAATAAATAACTTAATAAAAGTTGCTGTTATAGTAATTATTACATTATAGTAAAAACTATTGCCATATTTAGTTGTTCATCTACCAGATATACTACTGGGGAAATGGATTTGATAAGTTGTAGATTGTTCTATCATTGTTTCATCACAGAAATCTCATTCTCTTTAACCTTCAATAACTTCTAAATCAACTTCTTCTATTTGTTTTCCCATGTTCTCTTTTTTTAAAATTGCAGAATAGTAAGAAATAATTCAACCCACTAGTTCAAATCTTTTTATTTTTATTTTTTTGGTAAGAGAGAGGTTTTCAGCTTCCTTTATACAGTACGTTTCCCAGCTTCTACTTCTTTCCAAAAATTATGCTTTCAAGTTAAATGTTGAGCTTAATTTTCTAGCAAGTTGATTTGATATTACGCCACGAAGCCAGTACCTAGAAGTTCCTGACATTTTTTTTCAATGCAGAAATGGAAACCTAAAATGGTTTCTTCGTTTGCTATATGGATTGTATTTTTACCTAATTCCAAGATGCTTGTACTCTAAACAAATATTGCTCTTTTTATATAGATCTCTCTCAGAATATCCTTTTTAAACACTGCTGAGAGAGTACTGTGAATTGGTTAAACGGGGGGGGGGTGTATTTGAACAGACTAAACGTATGAAAAAAGTGTGTTGGCTAAAAGTATTATTTTGGAGACAGAAGTAATTTGAATATTAAGCATAAAGAGCTTGCCAAAATCTTTTTATAATATGTAATTTCTGTGAAGTCAGATGACATCAGGTGGGTGAGTCTCACAGTTTTTTTTATTTTTCTCAGACACCAAAATGCATGTTATTCTTTTTTAAAATATTTCTTTATTAAGGTAATGGAGGGCTCTGCTCCTGATCTAGCGGAAGAAGAATTATTTCTTCACACACCAGTTTTCATTAATCTCTGTTTTGGCAGTGCAGGGTTGGGTGGCTTACTTTTGTCTTTTTTTTCCCCATTTCCACCTCTGATCAGCATCTGATACTTCTTCTGTCTTTCTCTCCTGCTTGCATTGCATCTTGAGTAGAATTGTGGAACAAGCACCAGGAAGTGACAAAACAAAAAGCTTTGGAAAAACTGAGTAAGGAAAATGATAAAAGGACAGAAACATAATATTCCCCATAGCCTCCCCATAACTGCCAACTCCTTAAGCTTTTGATTGATCACCCATGTCACATGAGCCATAGGACGGACCAAGGAGGTCATTTAATAAAGAAACATAGTGTTGAGTTACCTCAAAGAGCCCTTTCCTGTATGAGGAGAGAGAAAAATACTTTAGTTCTTCTGGCTGAGTTTCAAATCCTTCCTTACCACTGAATTTATTTTTAGAAGGTTCTGATGGGTTTCTCTGTTATGAAGGCATGCTATAGTTGCTGCAACATTTTCATTAAAATAATGTGTGGAGAGATTGTTGTCCTATTTCTTCAACAAAAGGAGTTTATAAGGTCCAATCCATAATCTATCCATAGATTAACCATCAATTACTTGAGGTTAAAATAGCTGTGGGAGATCACTTGATCAACTGTGATTAACTTTTAATGGAAGACAAGACTTATATATTGTTTTTTTTAAACTCTAATTCTTTATTGCCATGTTTAGAAAACAGCCAATCCCAAATGAAATCTTCTGATATGATCTCTAGATTTGAGTTAGATATATTCATAAGCATGCACAAATATAAAATACATAAATGTTCATATACACACTATTGATTTTAAGTAACTACTAATTAGGAACAAAAATAAGGCATGTTTGTCTATAGGAAATGGGAGGGAAATTAAAGAAGAAATATGTTGTTAGGAAAATATTAAATACTGTTTTCTTCTTCTATGGAGTGCCCTTTCCTGCCAACATTGTGTAAAAGAGAATATTGATGTTTTGCTGCGTGCATCTGTTATATAATGAAGTTTGCCCATGCTATTTCACTAATTAAATTAAGTTTTGGTTAGATCTTGAAAATAATTTCACTGTTTAATTAATTACAGAAAATTTAGTCTTTTAGGGATAAAAATTGCATTTGATTTTTGCTTGTGTACCAAAAGCTACACTTAAAAAGTAGTTTCAGTTAGCATCAAGAAGATAAGATATCTGATAATATGTAATACATTAGTGATCCAACAAAATACATGCAGAAAAAGACATGAAAGTACTCTCATATACAGTTTTGTTGCACTACACATACTGTATGCTTTTTGAGAAATGAAAACTAGCATTTTAAATTGATTTAAAGTGGTTTGCAGTTTGTTTGCTGCTGAATTTCAATGGCAAACAAATAGGCTCTGGAACTTAACCAAAATTTCAAAAAAGAAGACATCTAGTCCACTGGCCATGGGTTGTTTGAATTATAGGAGCCCAATGCAAACTATTATAAATATATATTACTAGAGACTATCACTTGTTTTGAGATAGTGACATATGATCTACCTGGGAGAGTCAACTGCAGTCCCACTAAATCTCCTGGACCACTTGGCAGCTTTTTATGCCACTAGGTTTTATAACTTAATGGATTGTCTTGCAGGACTGGGACTTATGAGGCCAGTTTGCAGTGTTTCTTATTATTTTGGACCTGTAGCTAATAGGTAGCACTGAGAACTATAGTTTGACATCTGTACAATTAACCAACAGTGTATGCAAACAGTGTTTCATCTTGTCACCTGCTGTTTATGGCTAGATGAAACCATCTGGAACTTTAGAGTGGGATGGCAACAGCATTCCTGCTATTCCTTCCCATTCAACTTCAAAAAAGCAAACAGTATCATTGAATGTTCTCTAAAAAATAACAAGTTGACATTAAATACAGAGAAGAAAGAGGGACTGTTAGTACCCGGGAAACTTTAGGAGTGAACTTGATTACATTTAAAACAACAACATGATCCTCACTGTTACTTGATTCACAGGTGGTAGCTGTGGCAAGCAGGATATACACCAGTAGTGATTGATAATCTGTGTAAGATTTGACATCAGTTATCCATGCTTTGATTACATATTACCTTGATCATTATAATGCACTGTAAATGGAGGTTAGGAGTGGTCTTTGAGGTAAAATCTGGCAACTAGGTTGCTAAACACCTGGATTATGTAAGGGTTATGCTGAAAGTTCCTACCCTGGATGCCAGTTGCTCACTGGGCACAATTTGTAATTAACCTCCGTAGTTATAAATGGCTTAGGGACTTGATGTTGGATGGACTGGCTCTCTTTTCAAACTTGTGTGGGCAGTAAAAACTGCTACAGTGGTGCTTTTAAATATCATCCTTTCCAGTTCTGTTGAGACAACAGAATTTTAGCAGAGCTTATAACAAAAACAGCAGACCTTGCTTACCAACGGTTCCCAGATGTAAAATGTTTAAATACACTTTAAAGCTCAACAGCAAGGGCATAACTTACACGAGGTTCCCCAACCTCTGGTCCATGGACCAGCACCGGTCCACGGCATGCTAGAAACCAGTCCGCACAAACAAGTGGAATCCCATCTGCAGGATGCAGGCAGCATGCTAAACCATGCCACATCCAGTCCATGGAAAAACATCTCTCTAAAGAACTGGTTCCTGGTGCCCAAAAGCTTGGGGGCCACTGACTTACACAAAGGCACATATGTAACAAGTGAATCAAATCAACTTTGCTTGCATACGTTCTGAAAACCATTGACATTATTTATGAAATACAGGAATACATAAAAATCCTTTTTCATTCCCTAGCTGAAAATTACAATGGCATAGCATACATGCATCACATGAACTTTAAGTGCAAAACAGCCATGTTTTGTTCTAAGTCAGAAAGAAAACTTTCAAATATATGCATATTTTGTTTTGTGTTTCGAAGACACAAATGGCTATTTCAGTAACGAAACTTGAGGGTAAAATAACCTTTTTTCAAAAGGTAAACTGACGACAATACTCCCTATCAGGTATTTTTTCCCCTCTGGATGCTCCCTGGATATTCCCTTATACACCAGCTATTTATTTATGTTTTGGGGAGCCAAAAAGCATCCTTTGAAGTAAAGCCTGGGACTAGATCAATGAATCATTTTCATTTTCTAAGTGTTACTGTAGGGTCTACAGTGGTACTAAAAATACATTTTTGTAAATAAAAGTAATTCGGGCATTATGTTTTATAATACATTAGCTTTCCATGCATTGTAATACAAATTTAGAGATAATATTGAAAATATTAGAAATAATATTGAAAAATAAGGGGAACCAAGAAGCCTATATTTCTAGGAAGGTGAGTGAGTATTCATTGACCATTAGCAAGACAAGTATTCACAGATTGATCAGTGTTCATAGCTCCATGTTAGGAACTCCAGATTAATAATAATAAAATATCACGACTAAATACTACAAATGCAGAGCCTGTAAATTTATGTTTGAATAGTAGCATTTAATCACAATATCCATTTGACTGTAAGGAAGCTGAATCATATACTGTATATCATATATTAAAAAGAAAATTAAGAAATATGAAGACTGTTGAGCTTTTTTTTCCTTACTCTAATAAACAGGCCAAAAATTGTGTTTTATAGAAATGGCTCTAAAAATTAAATTTTCAGGGGGCCACTGGTGTGCAGAGAAATTAACTACATACTTTAAATATTGTATACTGCTTTCATATAATGCTATAATACAGTATTCTCTGAATGGATATTCAGGGGTAATTACAGAGCTTAGTAAGGTTTACTCCAAGCTAGATGCATCTAAGATTGCTCGCTTGATTTTTGTAGTATATAAGTCTCATTCTGTTCTCTAAAATTAATCTTTTTGCCTTCTGCGAATAAATATTTCAAACATGGTCATCCTAATCAAGTAGAATTCAATTTACTTTGATTAAAACTTGTTCTCGCAATTGGTGTTTACCTTTGGTTAACCAAGTGCTTAAAGATGTTTTGATTTTATTGTTATGTATGCACAATACACAAGTGTTCATACAATTGATTGAAACACAAGTGGTCGTATATATTTTAGGTAATTTATAAATCAGTTCTCTGGTCATAGCCTTTCATTTCTAGCAGTATTACGGACAGCAAGTACCCTATTGGTCAAATGATTTCATTATAATTAGAAATCTACATTTTCTACGATTAGTAATTTATCAGCTATTCTATAAATTACTTCATGTTCATGTTTAGCCGTCTTTGTATATAAAAGATTATTTTCGAATGATTAAATGATTTTTTAAAGTTACTGCAAAACACATGTCGGTTAAGAGTATAATTATCTGAAGTAGGTCCTGAGGTTTTTTGCTCCTCCATTTTCCTTAATTTCCTGTAAAGCAACCAGAAGCATCTATTTGCAACCATGCTTGGAAATACATTTTGAATCACAGAAGCCAACATTTACAAACTTCTGTCAATTACTTTTTGAGTGCTTTAAAATATACTCAATTCAAAACATTTTAAAGAAGCCTCCTGGGAGCATGTACAGCATAGGGGTGTCAAACTCCTGGCCTGCAAGCCGGATGCATCATGTGCTGGCCATGCCCACACCCGATTTATTGAAGGGGAAAAAAGTCCCAATACGTCACATGATGCCATTGTGACAACGCGAGTTTGATACCCCTGCAGTTTGGATTAACTAAATATCTTTGGTGTAGTTTACTATTTTTGAATAATAGATCATCCTAGAAATCTATACTAAGTGCACTTCTATTCCAGAACACATTAGCTATTATTTGTGTTTCACATTCTTGTTCTCTATTTCTCTCTTTCCCTCTCCCCTTCTCTTGATACTATCTGCTAATAGGTATCTGGTATAACTCCATTCACACTTTTAATTCCCAACTTACACTATTTAGTGGTATGCAAGGTATTTCTTGATTGTGCACCTAGTGTTGCCAGATGACATTTCATGTATTTGTCCTGTAATTAAAAGACAAAAAAAACCCTCCAAATGCTGGTCTTGTGTCCCCGTTATGGAACAGTTGGCAGATATGGCTATGGCAGAAGCATTGTGCTCAGTTTCTTCCCCCTTCTGAAATCTTAATGGTGAACCTGTGTAGTCTGTAATATATTTTTCTCCTGCCTCCTTACTCCCATTGCACAGTGTTTTCCAAACCATTCCCAATTCTGTCTCTCCTCTCATCCATTTTCTCACATTTCATCAGAAAAAGAGTTTTTATTTTTTTTAAAAAATGAACTGCATGCATCTCTTCGGCTTTTATATTATTTATAAAGAGAATGGGATAATCAGTGCATGTCATGTCAATTGCTGATACGTACACTCTTACCATTTTTACTTTCGTTATTACAAACTCTGGAGAGCCATTTATTTCACTCTTTCAGTGCTCTGTAATTTTTCCTTTGAAGTTCATTTTTTATTTTTATGACACACAAATTATTGCTTTTTGGGTGGGTTGGTTAGTTTTGCCACTTGCTAGTGAGACAACTGGAATGAAAATCAATGTATTGCAAGGTGTAAAAATTGTCAAACACTAAGAAAGACTTTTTTCTAAAAAGCAACAGGCATGGAACCAGTTTTGCATACAAAAGGTAAAGGTATGGCTTTCCAGAGTAATGTGATAACTCTCTGGCATGCTTTGTATTAATTTGAATATGTTTGATGCCTGCTTTGTTTTCTTCCTTTCCTAGTAATAATTATTTCAGACAATTTCTCTATTTCTCAGGTGCAGTGACATTTGGACAAAATAGTTGGCTGTGAAAAACTGAGCTACATTATTAATCCATGGTATTGAAAAAATAGGGAAGAAGAAGATTTTATGGGTCCCCTTTGGACTACCCATTGATAGCTCCAGTTTTCTGCCCTGTAATTCTTTTATTTTTCCTTCTCATATTAATAGGATTGTTTGTTTTGCTTCGATTAGGGTCAGAAGGTACAAAACACTTCTTTGACTTGGGAGAGACAGATGAGAAGAAATCCCAGATTAGTGCTGACAGTGGTCTAAGCTTAACCTCCAGCTCTCAGGTAAGTGTAGCTGTTCACTTTGGAATGGGCATGTTGTGAAAAACTTGTCACCTTGTAAAAAAATCTGTGGGCATGATAGTTTCGTGAAATATGAGTATGTCTTTTTCAACCATTCTAATTTTGTAAATATTGGTGAAAAATTGTCCCAACTCCCAAAGACCGCCTTGACTAAACCTACAAACAGAAACAGGATTGTCTAATGTGTATTATTTTGCTTCCTGTCAATTCATGATTTCAGAAGAGTGATCTGGACTCTGTGGCAAGTGTGGGGCCTGCTGTCATGATCCGAAGCACCAGCCAAGATTCTGAAGTTAGCACAGTGGTAGGGCATGCCAAAATGAAATGTCTGGGTTTGATTTTAACAGTTATTTTCTAGACTTTCTTGTCTATGTGTATTTTGTTTTTCTAATCCTGTAAGTTACAGGTGCTGTGCATATGCTTTTGGTTATACTTTCTCCTTAATTTTCTATATTTTTATTTGAGATTGTACTCTAGCTGAGGACATGTCCCTTTCAAAAGGCATGAGTGCCTTATTCATTCCTATAATTTTACAATAAGTTGTCATATATTCCTTTTATATTTATATTGATTATTTATGATGTTAAATGCATTGAGAAATATAGTATACATTTGTTCATATCCTGTTTTACAACAATTCTGATCTTTTTTGAAATAAATGTATTGAAGATTATATCATAAAACCAATACAAAGCATACATAATGCATATTATAAAATATGTGTTAAAATAGAATAAAAAGCAGAAAGAAAAGGGAAAAAAGATCCCTTCTTCAATCAAGTATAGTCATTTCTATCTTAATCAGCAAAAGTCCATTAAATGTTATCAGAAATAACATTACTGTTACAAACCATATCTACTATTTGAATAATTCCTTTTATATTAATATCTTCTTTTCTATTTTCAACATATTTTCCTTATTTTTTCTCTTCAAATAAACACGTTAAAACAGCTAGTATTGATGATGTTACTTAGTTGGGTGATGAAATGTCTACAAAAAAATCAAAAACCAAGTTCAGAGAGCATCAGGGCTTCATTTCAACTCTGAGCTGCAAATATTCTTTGTTTAATTTAATTTTAAAATTTGGTCTAAGCAAAAATCTATGAAATATTATCAAAAATAACAATCTATTTTCATCTTTCCTCAGGAAGGATTCTTTTAAGATTTCCAGCTCTTAATCTGTTTAAAATTTTTTAAAACCAACACTTTTACCATATTATTCCAGTTTTGTTTTGTTTTTTACATATCTTTAAACTTGTAGCTGGACATTTAAAAAAAAAAGATTGAAGAAAATTTATCCAGTGAATTCAATAAAACTTGCCATTCTGATGTTTCTTAATCTTTAAACAGCAATTAAAAAAAATAAATTTATTTAATTAAAAAGTGCACCTAGACCACATTAACGGTTATAAGCTTGATGGAATTCTGCGACTCCTAACTGATCAAAAATGACCTTTCCTGCCAGCTACTCCCAAAGAAAAAGCCACCTGTTCATGTTACATTGTGCAATCTCTTCTTTTTGCACAGAAATTCTTACAGTCGGGATCTGGCATTTAGCTGTAACATTGCCCCTCTATTTAAGGGCATCAGTTCACCATACTTCTGTGTAAAAATGTAACAATTCTGACTTTATAATTTTGTTTGCAGAGAATGTGCATCTCTAAATTAGAGATTATTAAACTAAATGATATGACTATCATTAAGTGTTCTACGTTATGATTCTTGATTCTTAACAAATGTACAGTTTCTTTATGTACACTGAGAATATTTACACCAAGACAAATTTCTTGTGTGTCTAATCACACTTGGCCAATAAAGTATTCTGTTCTGTTCTATTCTATTCTATTCTATTCTATTCTATTCTATTCTATTCTAAAGATTTATTAAATTAAATTAACCTCTAAATTATCTATAAATTAGCCACGGAGAAAGAGTTACTCCAATAGTGAGATGGGCACCAAATAAATTTAATAATAAAAGTAAAGGAAAATAAGAACAGGATTATAGAACAACTCTACTAATCAGGCTAGATAGAAGTTTATCTGGAGAATGCTTCGATAGGCTTTCAAGATTCTAGTTTCTGTTTCATTATCTTATTAATACTAAAGATCTTTCCAGAAATCCAGATAGTTTTGTTTCCTGAGTTTGTTACAATTGTAGGGCTTGACAGAATCTAATGTATTGTTAAAAATTCAATGGATATATTAATGGTAAAATGAAGGCCAAGATTCTGGATGTTTTGTAGTTTTTGAATAAGTAACGTTAAGACTTAAACCAAAAGTCATTTGTCCTTATACATATTGGACCCATATTCTCAGTGTGGATCCCATTGTAACATATCTCCAAGAACAACCACTATCTTCCCATTTTATTTAATTCATACAATAGAATGTTGAGATTTTGTTACTTTTGAATGATGCTATAAATGCATCTTATCTTTGCAGTATATTGAACAATAAACAGATAGACTGTTTGTTTGTTTCTTTCTTCAGGTAAGCAACAGCTCTGGTGAAACGCTTGGAGCAGATAGTGACCTGAGCAGCAATGCTGGCAATGGTCTTGGTGGAGAGATTAGTGGAAATTTAACAGGATCACGAGGCACCGTCTCAGACAGTGAAATTGAAACAAATTCTGCTACCAGTGCTATATTTGTAAGAATAGACTTCATTTCTTAGGTGTTCTGGTGTTGGGGTTGTTTACCACTATTACCTGGTGGAAGAAAATTTTCTTAATGATTCATAATGATGAGCTGCCAATCTAAATGTGGTTGCCAATTTATCTGCTCAGTATATACAGTATATTTCCAATTTACTATACATCCATGCCCTTCAAAGTTCACTGCAAACAAATAATAAGTGCACAAGTGTTCTATATAGTATGAGCATGTTTATATATGTATTTTAACTAATAGAATGGTTATACTTGTTCTTATGTCCTTTGCACTTTGAATTATTTATCTCCTCAGTAGAATTACTAATTCATTTTAAGAGCCAATATTGTTAATTAGCCACATAATAAGAATTTTCTGTCCTATTTTTGCTTTTATAAAAGGGTAAATCTCATAGTATGAAAAAAGCAATCAAAGGTAATAAATGCAGCAGCCCTGGAAGAGCTCTAGAAGATGCAAGTCAACGAGTTTATCTCTTTGAGGGTCTACTTGGTAAGAATAAAATTTTAGTTTCATGTATTCTCTAGTCTTTAGATCTTTTCAAAATAAAATTGAGTAATGATATGAAACTACCATGAATTCTCTATAACAGTGATGGCAAACCTATGCCACGCATGCTGGAAGTGGCACGCAGAGCCGTCACCCAATGTTCCTCTGGTTCCGGCACCCCGGCCAGCTGATCTTCATGCATGCGGAAGTACAGGAAATTGGAAGAGCAGCTGCCCAGTGTGCATGCGTGCTCTTCTGGTTTCCGGCGCACGCATGCGCATTGGCCACCTGGTCTTCTGGTTTCTGGCACACATGTATGTACGAAGACCAACTGGCTGGTGTGCATGCGTGCACTGGAAACCAGAAGATCATCTTCCTGGTGCACACATGCACACCAGATGGCTGCTTTTCAGGTTTCTGGCACAAATGCGCACATTCCTGTTTCAGCACTTGGTGCCAAAAAGGTTCACCAACCCTAGTCTATAATGTCTGAATTCTCTGACATACAGTATTACATCTAAATTGTAACTTCATTGTATTCCTCAAAGCATTATCACTTTCTTTCATTTATTCTATGCTCTATGCAGGGTGATTTCAACATTGTAATTACAATACATGTTTATCTGATCTGAGCAAATAGGTTATTATATTTATCTGAAAGGAAGAAGACCACAAATTTAAGATGATCACCCACAAAAGAAGAGGAGACAAAAAAGAAAAAAAAATGAGGTTTAGAGAAGGTTCAATTCACTAAGCAAAGAACTCTCCCCTCCTGAAATAGATCAATCTTCAAACCATCTCTGATCACATGACCCTGGGACATTGCAACCACTATAAATATGAACCAGTTGCCAAAGTCTAATTAACAGAGTTGGAAGGGATGATCAGCAGTAATGTTTGTGGCTCTTGGATTTCTTGCTATTCATTTGCTTTTAAAAGCTTGTTAATCACTCCTTACCCTTAATTGGAAAGTCAAAAAGATCACTTTTTACCAACCTAAGCTTGACTTGGATAATAGATTACTGTCTAAAAAGGCATAAACTTTCATAAACTGATTTTTTGCCATTACAGACTAATACAGTTCTTCTACAATATTTACTATCCATAAAATTTCATGAAGAAACCTTTATCCTGTAGTGGATTAACAACAACAATAATGACTATATTTATGATTTAAACCAATTTTGATTGAGGATACTTAGAAACTGTTAAATTCTGAGATGTATATTTAAAAGTACTATCCTGAAATATTACAAAGTCTAGCATTGATCATTATATGCTCGTATTAACTCCTTACCTACTTTAACTGTATTTTGAAATATTTTTTGCAATAAAACAGATTGACCTGTCTCGCTGACCCTTATTAAATGCTTAGATTTGTCCTTTTTTTATTCTCTCTTGCTGCCATGTTGCTGCTTGCTTGGAATTGTAAAGGGAGGGATAAAGGATCTGTCTGGGACCAGTTAGAGGATGCTGCCATGGAAACCTTCTCTATGAGTAATCATTTCTTCTTTCTGCTTTTCTGTGTGCATTAAAAAGATCTTGAATGTATGGCTTTTCCTTGTTTCTGACTTCTAGAAGAGTTTCATGTAGGAATATTGGTAGAATGATATGCACTTTAGGAATAACTTATGAAGTAAAATCAGAAATAGCATATTTAGTGGCATAGAAGAAGAAAATATCTGGTTTAATCATATTTTATTATTTGTGGGGGAAATTGTTTGTATAATTCTGTCTTATAAAAATATGAAATCTATGGTTAACAAAAACAATGCTGTCTAGGTAAAGAGCGTTCAACTCTGTGGGATCAGATGCAGTTCTGGGAAGATGCTTTTCTGGATGCTGTGATGTTAGAAAGAGAAGGGATGGGAATGGATCAGGGGCCTCAAGAGATGATTGACAGGTAAAGTATAGATCTCTCCACAATTTCTCTCTGCAATGTGTAAGTTATAACTAAACCTTAAATGTACTTTCTGAGTTTTCTTTGAAGATGCTTTGTTTCTCATCCAAAAATCTTCTTCAGCTTTTCTTCAAAGAATAACCAGAAAGTCCAGTTGCCTCTTGTAAAAGCACCTTTGGGACAATTGCTACTGATGTGTAAAATTTTCTCCTTCATAAGCTGTTTTCTGCCTTTGCTCATCTTAAATGCAGAGGCCATTAAGGGAAATATTTTTATGTTGAGTAAATTTTAAGTATGAAACCTTGAGACGAATCTTTAAAACAAAAAAGAAAAATAACAGGGCAGTGTATAGGATCTTGTGATCAGTGATTAAATGTTCACTGTTGGCTTCAGTTCATTTTTTTTTTCCCTGTAGATATTTTTCTTTAGGAGAACATGACCGAAAACGTTTAGAAGATGATGAAGACCGTTTATTGGCTACTTTGCTTCACAATATGATTGCATACATGATTATGATGAAGGTGCTTTTTTGTTTTTGCATTTTAAATTGGGTCTTGTGATGGGTAATGCTATAATTGTCTCTGCATGATACAGACTGCACTCTTTGAAGTAAGGCGTTAAGGATCAACTTTTCTCATTCTAGTTGCGAAGTGTCAATATGCTTTGGCTTCACTTTCTTTTGGGCTAACTGGAATGGGAGGGAGAGGAGAATCTCTGGGAGAAATATTTCTCCCAGAGAGTTGGTTTGCTGATGTTGGAAATTTATATGGTTATTTTATTATTCTACAGGTTTTATATTTAGATGCTGCTCAAAATCCTTCAGGATTGTGATAGATTATAGAAATATTAATTACAGCAAAACAAAAAGATGCCCTATTCATCTGTATGATTTGATCTATTTGTCTTTGCTCCCAGAACCACCTTTGGAAATGCCTGGATGGAGCACATTTCATTTCTTTGAGTTATTTAAAATTGTGCTGGAAGGATAATAAGGCAGGCAGATGAGAGGACAGTGTATATGTCAGATGTGTGAACACATATTCAGGGACAATCTAATATTAGCGGCTGGTAGAACAAACTGTCAAGTGTTTTTGTTTCATTAAAAGTCTTGAAAATTATTAAAACCTTCAACTAGAACTGGTGTGTTCTTGGGCATATTTATGTACTTTTCTTAATAGCAATATGAAAATGGTTTCTCATTGTGCTCTTTCAAGATTTTTCTAAACTTATTTATTTATAAGATTTATACCCTGCCACAATGGTCAACGATACCCAAAATACATCAGAAGATACATTAAAAGCCCAACTATATAATGCCTGGTATTAAACCCCCAAAGCCCTCCCCAAAAGCTCAGCTTTGAACTTTTTCCAGAAAGAAGGTAATTATATTGATAAGCCAACCTCCAAAGCAGTGTTTCTTGACATCAGCAGCATCTTTAAGATGTGTGGAGTTCAACTCTCAGAATTTCTGGGATTCTGGGAGTTGAAATCCACACATTTTAATAATGTTGGAGGTTGAGAAATACTGCTCCAAAGGAAGACCATTTTAGTAATCTAATAATACTTCATGGTTTCAGCCCTCCTGAGATCCCCCTTCTCCCAGCATGATTAAGTGGTTTAGTCAATTCTAATGGAGGGATGCAGTCCTGCAGGTAACTCAATACCAAGCCATAAAATATATAGTTAAGACCAGCAGTTTAAATCATTGGTTGCCAACTGGTGAGCCATGGACCACTAGTGGTCCGTGAGAAAATGTTGGTATGTAAAAATGAGAAAATTTTGTAATGTAAAAATGAGAAAATTTTGGCATGCAGAGAAATGTCCCTCCCAAACCACCCAAAGCAATTAATCCAGGCTGCGTAGGAACACAAAGCTGCGCTGTCCACATGGCCCACCCACCCGCTGGCCCCTACCCACTGGCCCCCACCCTTCAGCCGAGTGCAAATCTTACCTTGAATAGAACCAGTGGTGGGGAAGGGAAATCCACCCCTGGATGTTTGCTGACATTAGTGGGAAAGTCAGTCTCATATTCCGGGATGACCAAAGGGCCAATCCTGTGACTACTGCAGCTCTGGAATATGGGACCAACTTTCCCACCAATGTCAGCAAGCCACCGTCAATCAAAATTCATATTGGTGGTCTGTGGGATTTAAAATTATGAGTTGGGGATTCCTGAGGTCCAAAAGGTTGGTGACTCCTGGTTTAAATTACACCCAGACCTTAATATGAAGTGAGTACAAGACTTGCAGGTGTAATTTATGCCCATTGACAAGAATGTATGATTACCCTGGCCACTGCATTTTGCCTAGATAGAAGCTTTCAGGTGGTCATTAAGGTCAGCCCCATGTAGAGTTTGTTGAAATAGTCTAATTGGATTAGACCGTTTGGCTGCTGATTAGACAACCTCCCTATCTAATCAATAGCCATAGCATTCCCTAGAAGTTTCCCATCCCTAGAAGCAGAGATGGTGTTAGGCAGGTTCTGATCAGTTTTGGAGAAACGGTAGCAGAAATTTTGAGTAGTTCAGAGAACCGGCAAATACCACCTCTGACTGGTCCCACCCCCATCTATTCTCTACCTCCCGAGTCCCAGCTGATCGGCTCTGGCTTCTTTTGTTGCCCTGCACAGGAGAATGGAGCTAGAAAGCAGGTTAGTGGGGTGGGGAGGGAATGGGATTTTGCAGTAACCTTCCCCCAGGAGTGAAGATTTTATAATATCTTTCCCCTGGAGTAGGGTAGGAATAGAGATTTTATAGTATCCTTTCCCTGCCACGTTCACCAAGCCAAGCCATGCTCACCCAGCCGTGCCTACAGAACCAGTTGTAAAAAATTTTGAATCCCACCACTGCCTAGAAGTGCTCATTTGATCTGATCTTGCTCAACTTCTGTATCTAGGCAAGACCAGCCAAGTACAGCCACACCACCTGAGACTTGTGTATACTTGAGATCTTCTCCCTTCTTCATGTAATCAAGAGTATCATCTAATTCATGCATTGATTGAAATGTAGTAACAAATCACATTTTTAAACTTATACTGATGTGTAGATTTCCAAAAATGATGGGAAAGTATCTTTAACAAATATTGCATTTTGCTATTTAGGTGCAGAAGAATGATATTAGGAAGAAAGTACGCCGTTTGATGGGGAAATCTCACATTGGCTTGGTCCATAGTCAAGAAATAAATGAAATACTTGACAAAATTTCCAGCACAGTAAGTAAAACATATATTTGTTTCTTTGCTGTGAGGGGAAGAAATAAAAGCATTAAACTTCAGCTTGTCCTTCCAATATCAATGGTATCACTTGTCAAATATTTGAAAGTATATAGAGAAGTTTGCATGCTTTCTAATATGCTTAACATGCAATATATACAAAATAATAATTCTGCATCAAGACTAGTTAATACTCATGAAATATGTTTTCTGTTGTGCAATACAGAAGTAATTTATTAAAATATTATCTTGTTATTCCAGAGAAATATCAGATATTCCAGGAAATGGTGGGACTCAAACCTGGGTGCTAGTACATGTTAATGGTATTGACTGACCTAAGTGTACTTTGTACAAAGAAGAATATCATTTTCATGAAAGGCATTGTTTTTTCTGAACTTCAGTTGCAGCAATTCTCAGGACTCGACTAAGAAGCTACTGAAGTTCTTTCATATTTTCTGAAACTGATGAGACTTGCAAGACTTTTGAAAGGCAGTAGATAGGCTTTCTCTGCTCTGTGGTCAAATTCTCTTGACTTGGGGATTTCTGAAAAAGCAATTATCTGAAATGAATCTTAGACATTTTATAAAGATTACAAAAGAAAGTTTGCTTTTAAAAGATTGTGTCCGTAGTTCAAATAGCGAGTCACATTTTGCTGTTGAGCTATATTTTATTGAAAGGCCAATAGGATTCTTTCATTGAAAGTTCATTTATTTGTACAGTAGACTGCTTGCTGTTGTATTAGATTATCTTGTAATTTTTCTGCTAAAACAATTAAAAATGGTTTTTATTTTTTAATGATAATTGTTTCCACTGTAGAAATGCTTGAGAAATTTTTTTGTTAACAGCCGTGCTTTATGTTTTAAGATATATGAATAAAATATGTAAGATACTTGTTAGATATCTATGGTGCTAATCTAGTCCAATTTAAGTACTTTCAGCTCCCATGAGTTATATTAGGTGAGAGTGGCTTTATACAGCATATTAAGAAATTCTGAATTTTAGTTATGTAATGTGAGTATTGAAAAGAATGCACCTCTTTTATTTTTCTTTTCTTTAGACTGGCAGGGAGCTCCCCATCCGACCAAGTGGCAGTAGACATATTAAGAAACAAACATTTGTTGTACATGCTGGCACAGATACAACAGGGGACATATTCTTCATGGAGGTAGAGATCAGATTAAATGTTAATTGAGTCACTGGATTGAATTCTATGAAGTTTTATGCATGCAACTATTTATGTTTCTAGGTGTGTGATGACTGCATTGTGTTGAGAAGCAACATTGGCACTGTGTATGAACGTTGGTGGTACGAGAAATTGATTAATATGACATACTGTCCAAAAACAAAAGTGCTTTGTCTTTGGAGGAGGAATGGACAGGAAACACAACTGAATAAGTTCTACACTAAAAAGGTATGTTTTCCATAATTTTATCTTCAAAAAAAAAAGGGGGGGGAGATGCAAACACCTATTTCATTGTTTTACTGAACATTTTTGTGAAGTACAAGAAATGAAGGTCGAATTAAGTTCATTAATTATTCATTAATTAATCATTAATTAGTTATTATTGCTAACCCTGCCTATGCACAAGAATCTTCTTAATGAATGGTTGTGGACAGGAATCTTCTCAAGAAATGGTTAGCAGCTGCTAGAAGTTAGATAAGGATTAATGGAATTCAAGGGAGACTGGACTTAGTTCTCTTGTGGCTACATAGGAATTCTAGGCTGATCCCTCTTTTAATTCCACCCCCAAGGTTCTGCACTCATTCTCTTGCAATATTACAACGTTGGTCCCTAACAAGATTCTTTAGATGCCACTGTATTCTTCGCACTTATTAGCCTCCTTGGCAAATCTTATTATTTCCACTGATGTCCAATCTTAGAAGATAATAAGTGTGGGTGGCTATAATCTTGTGCTTTGTTTAGAAGTGTGTCCACCAACTAAGAAAAACTACAACAACAACAATAACAACAGATAAGCTGAAGTTAGAAAGGCAGTCCCTTACTAGTTTGTCTTTTAATACATGATACATCTTGTCATTATTTGCCAAATTGTTTGTAATGGAATGTCCTCTTATATTTATTTATAAAGGAAGATGTTACTTACATTCTACTTAATCATCATTTTAGATCATACTCATTCAAAATAGTAGGTTTTAATTTTAGCATCCCTAAAACAAAAATTATTTTAAAAAATTGTAATCAAATGTCACTTTTATTTATTTTATTCCTTTTCCCTCCCATTCCCCAAGAAGCCTTTCTTTTCCCTTAGAAGCACTGAAGTATTGAGCGGATTGTTTCATTTTATCTTTATGGTAATCTTGGATCCTGTGACATTTCCAGTATACAAATAAAGCATTTTTAAATGTCACCCATGTATCTTTATATGTAATGCCTATTTGCCTATCAGAGCAAATCTTTATCTTATAGAAATCTTAGGTTGGAAGAGAAAATGCCTTAAATGTATCATTTTCCCTTCTAAAGACAGCATAAGCTAAAATCTGATAGAGTGGATACAATCTTGTTTTGAATTACTCGAACTAAACATAAAAGATAGTATATCTGCACTATAATTGGAGCTAAGGAAAAAAGATTGTCACAGCTGAACATCCTTAAAATGATAGCAATGATCATTCAATAATATTTGGGTATCCATTATTATGTTTACTTCTGTTTTATGATCCCCCCCCCCCATTTCTACAGTGCTGGTTTTGCTCTAAATAGCAATAATGTTATTGACCTTATTAGATTAAAACTGATGTGTTGTGGACATATATTAAGCATTCCCAAACTCCTGGGCAATTTGGGTGCAATAACTATGTTAATATTTTGACTAGATTTTGGGAAGATGCAATGCATATGTTTATACGGTGGTTTCAAAGAGGAACTTTAGAAGAACATTGAACTGCCTGGGTCTGATAAAAGCAACTACATCATTTTCCAAGATTGTACCAAAGTGATATGGAGTTCCTGTGAAAAATCACACTGTTATATGTCTTTTCTGTCCTTTGCAGTTATGCTATTTTATTAGTTCCATGCTGTACTTATCATTTTATTTCTTTTATTTCAATCTGCTATAGTGCCGGGAATTATATTATTGTGTAAAAGATAGTATGGAAAGAGCAGCTGCAAGACAACAGAGCATAAAGCCAGGTAAGATTTTAGGTTTTTTTTAAAATGACAAACATTATTAGAGCATTTATGTAGCTCATTTTGTTGAAGATCTGAAAGTATTAAACTTCCTATTTTATCCAGTTTAGCAAAATGGAATTATTTCATTTTTGGATCCTGTGCAGTTGTATCTTTATATGCACACATGCACCTAAACGCATGCAATACATTATTGCACGATTACTGTTAGAGAAAGAAATAAACATATAGCAACTAATTCCAATTAGGGAATAGAGTAGAGAGAAGTATCTATCTTAGATATTTTACTAAGGCCCATTTATGATCTTAACCGCATTGCTCATTAGAGTCAGTACATGTCCTTTACCTGATCTATAGGTTTTTTTTTTCTTTTCTCCCTCCCTTGCAGAGCAGATAGGCTAAAAGAAAAAGGATGGCAAGAAAGTAAGCTGTTTGGTCTTTTGCACATCAAAAGTAATGCGATTCTAATGACAGCCCAGGGTTAAGAGCCTTAGGTGTGCTATGCAAGCAGCTTACAGTATGCTTTTGAAATTTCTATCTCCATTCTGTAAGGGAATTGGAGAGAGAAAAAGGAATCAATCCGCTCTCCCAAGTTAAAGTGCAACATTCTGTTAATATAGCTTTACAATAAAGTGGAATTAGCTCACCTGGTTGTGTTTTCTGTCTCTCTGTGTCGTTCCCACATGCTGTTACAGTGAAGACTACCTGTAATTGACTCTACAAGATGATCCTTAATTCTTTTATGGCTCATTGAAAGAGAAGGGTCAGGAGAAAGGCATCCTCTAAAATACTGAAATAAGATCTAAGCTTATGTCTGTATAATTTATGCAAGTGTTAGAGAGTAAAGCTTCTTTTGTTCCCTTCCTATGTTTCTGTTATAGTGCTGCATATACCTATTTTTCAAATCGATGAAATGAACAAAGTCAGTCCTTGATAATGTCAGGAAAGCTGTCTGATGTTCACTTTTAACACATTTGCTGCTAAAAGTCGCTGATACCTATTCATACTTTCAAGGCTTTGCTTTTCTTCCAAAGACATTGTTAGATCAATATATGTATAATTTGGAGTGTGAAAGTATGAATCTGTTTCACGTGTGTTGATGATGTCAATTGTTTAGATGTAAATGTGATTCTTTGAATATTGCTCTGTATGTAATATCAATTATAAGCCAGCATGATATAATAGATAATATGTTGGACTGCCATTGGGACAATCAAAGGCCAGCCTCAGCCATATAAGCTGAGAGGTGACTTTGGGCCAGTCTTTCTTTTCTCAGCACAACTTACTTCTGAGAATTGTTGGGAGGAAAAATTGGAAGGAGTGCCATGGATACAGTCTTGAATTCATTTAGAAAATGTGGGATATCATACAATATTAACAAAAATTATACATATGACAGTATTGCAAATAGTTGTACAGGAGCAACACAGAAAAATATATCTAAAGACTGAAATACAAAAGCAAAAACACACACACACACAAAGAAACAGAAGAGTTTGGCATGTGTTGCTAATGATACCACGAGCTTTTATAACATAACAAAACAAAACAAAAAGCAAAAGCGTAGCTGTTTGTTAATTCAGCTTTTGATCAATGGCATAGTGACATCTGGAATATTGTGTGCAATTCTGATTGCCACATCTTAAAAAGGATATAAGCGGACCTAGAGAAGTTCAGAGAAGGGCAACAAAGATGATTAAGGGGTTGGAGCAACTTCCCTTTGAGGAAAAGTTGTGAGATTTAGGGCTTTTTAATCTACCGTAGAAAAGAAGTAAATAAGAAGGGACATGATTAAGGTGCAAAAAGCAATACATGGTGTGGATAAAATAGCAAGGAAAAGCTATTTTCCTCTTCCCAAAATACTAGGACCAGTGTATACCAAATACAATTGGATCTTGGAAGAAATAAGGCTAATAAAGGGAAAAAAATTAATACATGTAATTAAACTTTGAAATTCACTTCTAAAAGATGTGGTATTGACTACCAACTTGGCTGGCTTCAAAAAAAGAAAAGGGGATGGGTTGGACTAATTTATAGAAGTCATGGGGATCAGTGGCTATTGCCTTCAGAGTAGTGTGACTGCTTCTGAAGGCCATCTGCTGAGAAACTAGTTGGTTTCTTATGCAATTCTTTGGTTACTGTGAGAACACAGAACTGGATTAGATAACCCAGGGGTTTGATTTATCTTCTAGCTCTGGCTACCATCAAAAAAACCATTTTTCTAAGCCAACTGATGATATGGATAACCACATGCAGTCTTAAGCAGCTAAACAACTACTTTGTATTAGCATTGTAGTCTCCTGGCTAATGTAACATTGCTGTATGCTAAATAAATGAATAACATGGTAAAGAGCAAATGCTAGAGAGAGCCAGGGGAAGCCACTAGTTATTTTCCTTAACTTGTCCTGCATTAAAACTATAACACGCTCCTCTCTGACGAGGTTAATTGAGGCAGAATCTTGCTCCACAATGAGGCAAGGCAAACTATGCTGGCATATTTCTGTTCCAACTCGTAATCTTCCAAGGGTTGAAGGGATGCACTATGTCCTGAAGAAGAGCCCTAAGACTATCACATTACGATTCTGCCTTGAGAGATCTTTATCTCGCAGTAGAAACTTAAATTATCCTGTGGTTCTGTTTTGGAAGGAGGATTTTATGCTAGAAAATTAGTCCTTTTTGCGTTAATGACTTGGTGTTTGGGTGTATTTTCTTATCTCCCCCCTCTCTATTTTCTATTTATGTCATAGGGCCTGAACTTGGTGGGGAATTTCCCGTACAGGATATGAAAACTGGCGAAGGAGGCCTTCTCCAAGTCACACTGGAAGGAATTAATTTGAAATTCATGCATAGTCAGGTAGGAAATTGCCTGTAACATGTATCTTCTTGAAGAACGCTAGTAAATGTGTTTCCTCTTCCCTATACCAGAAAAGGGAAAGAGAAATGTCACAGCTATCAATGTTTTTTTTTTCCTTTTGAAATGATAGGTGCTTCTTGCTAGGTAGAACAGATAATTTTAAAAATCTGCTTTAAAATTGTTTTGAATAATGAAAAGCAGATTAATTTTTAAATGAATCTATATGGGAATTATTGACTCTTATCTATAAATTTCACTAAAAATAATAAGAATAGTATTTTTCAGAAACACAGGCTTCAGTTTATTTATAATTAATTTATAATGAGTTTGTTCATATTTTCTTTATGGTTCAAATGAAGAAAATGTTTTAATTGAAAAATAGCCGCTGAGATGATGATGTACATTTATGGCTATGTTAGATTTCTGCAAAGCACATTTTCTGCAAATCTGTGTTAGATTTCTGCAAAGCACACATCAAACAACATTTAACTATCCTGGGTATAGACTGCATAAATGTGGCACCGAAATATGTTAGCCAAACATTACAAAGCAGTTTTATTACCACTTTATTCATTCTGATTCTCATTACATGAAAAAAAAAANACATGAAAAAAAAAAAAAAGAGAGAGCTGGAACTGGCGATTGCAAGTTTTTGTTTTTGTTTTAAAGTTGTTCTGCATCATATGTTTTTCTTTGTGGTTAAAAATACTCTGGACAACATACTCAGGCAAAGAGTTCTTCTCACAGTAATACAGATATCTTACTTTGCTCCCTTTATTAATAGAGCTTTATCTCTGGGTATAGAGGAAACACAAATGGAATTATGTGCCACTTTTTCTTTCTTTAGATGTATGTTCTTTTGCTTCTCTTATTCAATGATGTTATTTTGCTTCATGTTCATGTTTGTTTTGCAAATAGTGTTTTAGGGTTTTGTGTGCTTGTATATCTATCTATATGTAAGACTGTGTAAGAATGAGACAGAGGAGAAAAGTTAAATTTGTCATTCAGTCTTTTGTGCAATTGTCTTTATTTTATTTATTTTGGTAAGTTTAATTGTTTTTGGTGTCTGTGAGTATCCCAGATTATGCTTCAGAACATCTGAAAATACATGCATTGAAAATATACATGCATTTGAAGATTCCTTTGAAATTTACACTGAGTTACGTGCAACACTCAGGAGACAAGTTGCTTTTCAGCTGAAATTATGTGCAACTACTAAAGAGTGCAACAGTACTTTATCATTCTTCTCTAATTCAGTGGTCTAGTGCACACATGGATATATATTCATTCACGCTGATTCCAAGTCCCTGATGAACAAACAACATATTATTGTGTCAAACTTCTTAGAATAAAAAATGAAAAATGCATAAGTAGAGTTAACACAATAATATGGCATTGACTTATAGGAAAGGAAAACAAAAGAAGAGCAGAGAAAAAGATAAAAATGGGGCTGGCAATTTATGTCCTGTACAAAGAAAGTCTCCCCCAAACCTCATAACCAAACTTTGCAACTGTCTTCTTTGCTCCTTTCTCAAATCAATAATAATGAATCCTGAAAGGGAAATGTTGACTGATCATACACGTTGTTGAACCTTAGGTGCAGGTTTGTCCTTACAATATTATCTATTAATTCTTCATACCCAAATGACTTTTAAAACTGGAAGAAGTGGGCTTTTTTTAGGGAAATCCATTTAAAGCAGCTTTCAAATGAGATGAAACAGAAGGGAGAAGAGATGGGATTTGAACAGTATATGTTTTGTTGTTATGTTGAAGATAAATGTGAAGAGTCTACTCTCCATAGTAGCCATTTTGAGACTATGCCACTGATTCCAAATGTTTCCCAAATCCAAAAATATTGCATTCTGGACCCCTTCTTTTGAATGTGTTGGAGAATTACAGCTACAAAGCACAGAGATGAAATAATTCAAAGTCATTATATGAAGCCAGTTTTTTCAAATTTCCAACAGTTACTCTATTCCAATGCTTCTTGATCTTGGCAGCATCAAGATGACTGAACTTCAGCTCCCAGAATTGCCTAGCCAGCCATGTTGGCTAGGGAATTCTGGGGATTAACATCTTAACTTTACCAAAATTGAGAAACACTGCTCTGGTTCTATGTCATTTTGGCAGCTGCTGGTCTAAAGCCGAGATGGAGACTAGAGCAGAGAGTTGATTTCCACCTGTATTGCGATGATAATGCCTGTTGTATTCTCAGTGGCTTGAATTCTGATGAAAGGTAGTGGATGTTTTCTCCTAGCACATTTCTTGAAAGGTGAATTGGGGGCTGGTCTTTACTTTTAAAGAAAAGCATATCATTGGAACAATGCTTCTCATTCTTGACAACTTTAAAAAGAATGGATTTTAACTCCTGAATTCCCCAGACAAAGCCAAGCATGGTTTTTAGCATTACCCAGCCACGCAAGTTGCTAAGATTGAGAAACACTGCATTGGAATAGTGTCCTCATTGCAACGATGCTGGAAGAGCATAATTCTAAGAGTTCTAATGCTGGTATGCTGCTTTGGCAAAGAATTTCTGTATAAAAGTAAGCATTCAGTGATTTACAAGAATGATAAACTATAAAGATCCAACTCAAAGCATTCTATGAATGTGATTGATGGCAATGCTGTTATAAAATATGACAAGCATAAGCAGATGTATCAGTTGTCTTTTTAAAATGGATTATGGGTTATTCCATTTCATTTTAATACAAGAGTCTGTACCTAAGTAACAAGAATTCATTCTTTGGAAACTCTGTCTCTTGTCTTCCCCAAATTACCTTTTTTGTCAAGAGCATAAAATTAAACTACAATGTATTGGTTATGTATTTATCCAGGAAATAGGACTTTAATGACATGTACATTATCTATTGATCTATTTATTAATCTTATAATATTGTAAATGCATGGTTAGCGTTCATAACTGAACTGCCACATAATAAAACCTTAAGATCATTAAACAGTTCTGCTTTAATTAATCTAAAACTGAATCAAATTACATAAATTTAAGATTTGAACAGTAGACACACTTTTGCTTTTTTTGTTTGGATTTTGATTACTTCCTGACTGTTATATCATACACATCTATGTATACACCCACACCTACACACCCACATACCCACACAAGTATAAGTTGCTAATTATATGTCATCCAGAGTAATACGGAAGTCTGGAAACCTATAAATTTCATAAATTTCATTTATTTATAAATGAAAAATAGAAAATTAATTAGTTATTGTAGAGGATTACGCAATGGATATTAACTGATATACTGTTATATTTATTTTAAAATACAATTGTTGCCGAAAATTGGTTTTAGCACAGTTTGCTTCCAAGAAAAATACACCAAGCAAAACATACTGAAAACATTTGCAAGGATGCAGACTTTCCCAAAAGGGGGAATAATGATGTGAATCTGTTGGATCAAGTACAGAAAGCATCATTTATGCAGACATAACTTACATTACATGGGGACGCGAGGCTCAGTGTCTAAAATACTGAGCTTGTTGATCAGAAATGTTGGCAGTTTGGCGGTTTGAATCCCTAGCACCATGTAACAAGTGAGCTCCCGTTACTTGTCCCAGCTTCTGCCAAGTTAGCAGTTCGAAAGCATGTAAAAATGCAAGTAGAAAAATAGGGACCACTTTCGTGTAGGGAAAAATAAACATATTTGAGAAGCTGCTGGCAGTATTTTTATTACTGCTGCATGAATCTTAGTAGGAACAAATAGAAGTCCTATAAATGTGAAGAGAGATTTTCCTCACAGCTGCAGTTGTTGGTTAGTGCATTTATAAAACCATTAAAAGAATATATTGTTATAGAAAGAAAAATGATTAAAAACTAGGTTTTAAAATACTTTATTAATATATGTCATTAATATTAGATGGCAAGAAGTAAATCTACTGTTACAACTTCAGGAAGAAAAATCCTGAAAACTGGGAATTGTGAAAAAAATTATTTCCACTATTTATGATAATTCCTGCATGTTTTATATATTTTCTTAAGCCCCTGTCACACTGCACCAACGGATGGAAAGAGGATGTTAACACAGCGATGCTTCCATTCTGTACTTACTGTTTCCGTTTGCTTCCTCTCTATCCGTCCAGCATCCATCTATTGACATTTCATCCGCTCAGAGGGTTTTGAGCTGCTCAAAAACTTTTGAGGCGGAAAATGTATCAACGCGTCCGTTCTGCATGCCGCTAGGCATACGGGGGACATCCGTTCTGCATCCATAGGACCATCCGCTATATCCGCTAGGCATCTGCTGTGCATCCGCGAATCAATATCCGCTCCAGCAGTAAATGGACGCAAGGAGGAAGCGGAACGGATGCGGAATGGACGCACAGCGTTAGTAGCACGGATGGAGAAAAAAAGAATGAAAAAAAGAGCGGAAAAGAGGAGAAACAGAGAGAGAAAAAAATGCGCAGAAGAACACTTAAAGTGATTCACAGAGGACTATCTCGGATATTAGGATGTCTACAGGACTGCAGAGGATGCACAAAGGGACCACATAGGGGAAAACCTATATTGCCTTATAAAAAGGGGGAGCAACTCACCTGGATCTTCTACTTTCAGACCAGCAGCCTGCTGTGCAGACCTCTGCAGCCTTCATCTGCCTCTCCTCTTCCACAGCATCCAGTATATCTCCACCATGGATCGTAACAAACTCCGTTTTGGTAGCCACCATCCTTCTGCAACAGTGCGAAGCCATCTACAGGCTCTTGTGAACTCCACCACGGGAAGAAAAAAGAGGCGGCAAACGCAGTCTGGGTCCGAAGATGGATCGGGAGAACAAAGCAGAGTATGGACTGTACAACAAGCTGATGGTGGAGCTGAGGAACCGAAGACCCCTCGTGCATTCCAGAACTTCATGGAGGATGCCTCCAGCCATGTTTGACGAAGTTGTGCAGCGACTGACACCCACAGGTTGACCAAGCAGAGCACCAAATTCCACCCAGCCTGGACCCTGGGCTCAAGGTGGCACTGACTCTGCGCCACCTGGCCTCAGGGACCATGTACAGGAGCATGCAGTAACGGCTGGAGGGTGCCACAACACCATCAGCATTGTGGTCAGAGAAGTGGTGCAGGCCATCACCGAAGAATACCTGGAGGAGCTCCTCCAGTGTCCCAACCACTGAAGAAGGCTGGAAGAAAGTTGCAGAGCAGTGGTATCAAGAGGTGGAACTTCCCCCACACTCGTTGGAGCCATATGATGGCAAGCAATGTGGCCTGCAAAGCACCAGCCAAGTCGGGTCCACTTATTTCAACTAAAATGGCTTCTTCAGCATGTCCCTCTTCGCCATGGTCGATGCTGACTACAAGTTCATGTACATCGATGCTTCAGGCAAACAGCTCATCTTCAGATGCCAGGTATACAACACCAGTGACCTCAAGGAGGGGCTGGAACGCAACCTCATCATGGGCTTTCCAGATCCAGACCCCTTGCCCAACGACACGCAAGATGTGCCCCACTTCATCGTGGGGGATGACGCCTTCTCCTCAGAACTACCTCATAAAGCCTACACTTCCAGACTATCACACCGTGAAGAGAGGATCTTCAACTACAGGCTGTCCAGGGCAAGGCGGGTGGTGGAGAACGCCTGGCATCTCGGCCAACAGGTTCCAGGTACTTCTCACCACCATGCAGCATCGCACACACAGAAGACCGTGAGGAGGATCGTCGGAAGCTTGCTGCATGCTGCACAATCTCATGCGCACACCGTACCCCAGTCTTGCAGAACAGGCTCGTGGACCACCAACAAGGCAATGGGGACATGGAGCCTGGGGAATGGCAGGCAAGGGCGAACCTGATAGACACTGAGGATGTGCAAGGCCCCAACAGAGACCTCACGTGAAGGGAAGAAGCAGCGCAACCTCCTGAAACACTGGTGCAACTCCCCAGCTGGAGCAGTGGAGTGGCAAGACAGGATAGTAGATAATTAATGGATGCTTCCTTCAGCCAATCTCATACTACTGATGAGATTGGGCCATGTATGGGTTGGGTGGGCCTCCCAATGAACAGGGCATTTAATAAAGAGTTGTGTTTATGTTCAAATGTGTGATCAATGCTTACATTAGTATTGATAATGAAGGCGAAAGGTGTGGCACCTGGGAGGCTGGCCATACAGTCCCACTATGCTTGCACTGGAGGTTTATCCTATCCCACAGCTATCTTAACCATCCCACAGGTATCTCAACCCATCCAAAGGTATCCCTGCCATCCCACTGCTATCTTACCCATCCCAACACGCATGCAAGGCTTAAACCATTTCTAAAATTTTCCCAACCAAGACTTTAATTGACATAAATAAATGAAGCAAGTGTGTGAAGCAAAGATAAACTTATTAATCACAAGCTGTAAAAGAAAAATGACCCAAGTGAAGAGTCCAAATAATAGACTACAGGTAGCCACCCAGTCTCTGGCACTCCTCTTGTCACTCGAGTTGTGCCCAGTCTCAGGGGTGAAAGGGTCCAGGTGCTGTGGAGGTGGCTGCTGCTGGAGTGCTGGTCTGAAGCGCCACTGGGGTGCCTGGCCCCGAGAGGACAACAGGTGACGGTGTGTTGAGGAAGCTCTTGAACAGCTGGCTCAGCCCCGCTGATGTTGAGAGCTCCTTCCTCCATGCATGTGGTGTCAGCCCAGTACCCCGCCGAGACAGATGTACTGAGGCCAGGCTTGGCGTGACGTGAGGAAGGAGCAGTGTAGTGGGACTGTCTGGTCTGCACGCATGGGTGAGGACTGGCATTGGTGGATCTGTAGCGTGGGGCATCGTGGCATGAAGTGGCAACAGGTGTCGTCCGATGACTCTGTGCTTGGACGGGAAGGCCTGCTGCTGTGCTGCTGGACCTCCTGGTACCGTAGTATCCTCTGGTAGGTGAGGGCCTGTTGGAAAGCCTTTGGAATGGGAGGGACAATCACCGTGGGGTGGAGAGAAGAGACTGGACCTGGGTGGGTGCGAGTCCTCTGGATCTGGAGGGTTTGTGAAGCAGCTCGGAGTGATCCGGTCCTTCCACACAGTGGTACTTGGGGTTCCGCCATGTCCGGAGGGTTGGTTGACATAGGTGAGGAAGGGCTTCGGTTGGAGGATGAGGAGTCGTGTGGACGCAGCTGAGAGAGGAGATCTATGCTGTTCGGATGGTGTCCTGATACGCCAGCAAGATCAGTGTGCTCTCCCCTCCTGTTGGTCTCTCTGCCTTTCTGTGGAGGTGGGAAGCCTGTGGGTGGATGCGGGTAGGGCTGTGTGAAAGTACCGTCTCCTTTCTGCCACTGCACTACAGGAGTCCTCCACGCTCTGCACACACGGTTAAAACACCCTGTCCGCGCGGTATTTCCGCGGCATGGCACGCTCCACAAGAAATACCTGGCCTGGGAGACGGGAGGAGCTGACTCTCGGCCGGAGAGGACTGGTCTCAGCAGGCTGCCGGAGAGAGGAGGGTCGTGAGAGGGGCTGCTGCTCGCCTCGGTAGCGGATCTCACCCTTCCAGAAGCTGCACCTGGCCAGTGAAATAGGTCTCTCTGTCCGTCAGCTTAACCGTGGGCCTGGCCCAAGGATTTCTTGAGGTGCAGCTTCCCGTAACAGAATGTGCATGTGCTTCCACCAGCCGAGGAGCACCTCTGAAGTGTAGCCAGATTCTCCGCCTTCTCTCTCCAAGCAGCTGCTTCCTTTTAGTGTCCCTGTAGAGCCGGTGTCCTTCCGCCACGATAGTCATTCTCTCTAGCCACTCCAAGCACCTCATCCTGCGTTTCCTCCTCTCAATGGAGTATTGCCTCCTCTCCCACTGTTCCAACGAAGTCTCCCCTGTTTGGCAGGCCCAGATGTGTTCCCCATCAGAGGGGCTATCCATTGGTAGGGGCTGCTCCTCCACACCGCAGCAACAGCAAGCAGGCAGCAGGAATCGATATCATCATCAGCTAGCAACTAGGCAAGCATCACCATGCAGGATCATAATAATAATAATAATCATCATCCAGGCAGAGCAGCAGCAAGCAGCAACGAGCAGGACCAGGGAGCACTGAGCCAGACCAGCAGGACGAGCCCAAGGACCAGCTGAAGACGAGCAGTGACGAGACAAGTCCAGAGCAGAGCAAGGACCAGCAGGACCGAGGAGCAGCCTTGCAGCAGAGATAATGCAGCCAGCAGCAGCACACCGCCAGGAGCAGCCGTCACCAGAGTAAGCACTAGCACGAAGCACACGCAGAGCCGCAAGTCCAGCAGAGTAAGCACGAGCAGAAGCACCACTGTCAGAACAGCAGCATCAGCTCTCAGAAGCAGGAAGCAGAGAAGCCCCAGCGCGCAGAAAGAGCGAGCCCGTGCTACAGAAGCCAGCAGCAAAGCAGAGTTGAGGGCCAGGGAGGCGGGGTAGGGTGGCCCTGTCCCCTCTTGCCAGGGCGTGAGCAGATGCTGAAGCTTCCTCTTTTTCCCCAATGGTTGTGGGTTGCTGGGCTGGCAGGAAGCTGGCAGGCAGGCAGGCAGCAAGGCCTGGCAGGCAGAAGGCTGGCAGGCAGCAAGGCTGGCAGGGAGGCAGGGCACCCAAGGATGGCATGGCCAGCAAGGATGGCAGGATGGCAGGCAGCAAGGCAGGCAGGCAAGGCACTCAATGCGTCTGGCAGCAGGTCGTTTTCCTCTGAATTGGTGAACTGCTTCCGCAGCTGCCTTACCCTTTATAGTTCCCCAGGGCTGAGCAATAAATCCCCCCGACATGCGGCAATTAACGCAATGGAAGGATCACGCTACGGGCACTGTCTGCTCTGCACTGCTTTCACTCCACTGTGCATCTGCTGTGCAGTCCGCCTTCATCCGTTCCGCGGTCCGCGGCTCTATCGCTATCACTCACGCTCATCCGGTCCGCGTTGCTTTGGCTAGGTCCCCGGAAGCTAGCCGGATGCTTGCCATCGATTCCAATGCTGCTAGCTTCCGCCCTGCAAGCCATTTTCCTCCATCTCTCCCTCTCCCCGTCTTGTTCCTTTCTGTGTTATCTTGCGTCTGGTTATGCAAATTTTTGCCCCTTTGAGAGAGATAACACGACATTTTTCTCGTCCGCTGTGTCCTTTTGACAAACGTTTTGCATCCGTTGGGCAGTGTGACAGGGCCTTTATTAATTGCCTCTTCCAATGCATGATTATTAATTTATTATAAGTTTGAAGGTGGTTCCTAATGTGCCAATGGCTGTTATTTAAATGATTGTAGATCATAGAAGCCTATTATAACCTCAGGTTATAAAATATATTTTTTTAAACAAATCAGTATTTTTTCATAGATCATGCCATATGTTGGTTAATAAAATGGTTTAAAATTATAAAATTGATTAGAGTTGTGGAGGAATCTCCAGCGAGGGTAAAGAGGGGACTAAAGAAGCAAGCTAGCTTGTAATCATTCCATAGGAGGAAGTGACTCTAGAGATTCTCATTCATGGAGGTCATGGCTGTCTCAAAGGTGCTTTTTCAAAAAGCAACTGGACTATATTTTTTTCCTAGAGGAAGAAGAACTTCTTTCCAGAGAAGAAGTTCTGACCATCAGAACTAATAAAGCTTCTTGAATGAGAAGCAAAATGATTTTTCCTCAAGGAAAAACATAGTCGAGTTACCTTTTGAAAAAGCACCTTTGAGACATGGGAGAAAGTGACAGAGGCCAAACCCTGAAACCTTTATCTGCCCATTCCCAAGAGAATGCACTTAGTGTGGTGAGATTTTTGTGAATAGGAGAATAACAATAAAGAAATTATGTTGATCTGCTCACACGGTCTTACTGGTTCCTTGCAGCTGGTAAGTTCTAATCCAGGGGTGTCAAACTCATGGCCCACGGATCAGATGTGTGTCATGTGCTGGCCACACCCACCCTTGGTTTAGCAAAGGGGAAAAAGGCACAATATGTCACGTTCTGACCCAATCTTCGCAGAAGCAAGAAACAGGCTCTTCGCAAAGAAACCCCCCCTCTTTATTTACACCTTGAGAATTAACTGCATTCACCAACAGAAAGTCCAGGCAAGAGTCCTGCAAGGAGTTAACTGAAGCAATAGTCCTTATCAGCTCATGATGATAAATGCAAGGCCTTGAGCTCCCAGCTGGAAGGCTGTAAATTAAGTCAGAGAAATAGACAAACTTCAGTTCACACAAGGAGTAAACTTTCTAGAAATGTGAATGGTTGTCTGCTACAACCAAACCACTCCCCTTTCCTCCTATTTATTTCTGAACCAGGGAGAGGCCATTCAGCATCCACATTGCTTTTGCTTCCCGAGCCGACTCATTGTCTTCCATTGTTCACCTCTCCTATCTGCTCTGGGCATACACGTATCTGGAACAGGCCCCTGCTGTTTCTCCTCCTCACTCATCTCTGACTCAGAAGGCAGCTGCCTCTCCAGCTGGGAAATACCGGACGGCCCTGACTCTATCTCTGTGTCTGACACTGAACATCTATCAGAGCCTTCCCCAGGCTCAAGAACTGGCCCAAGTTCTTCCCCAACCTCCTCATTGTCGGAGTCTGCCACCAACTCTTCTGGCAGCTGACGGGCCACAACACACATGATGACAATGTGACACTACGAATTTGACATCCCTTGTCTTATTTATTTATTTATTCATTCATTCATTCATTCATTCATTCATTCATTCATTCATTTATTTTATATTGCCACCTATTTGGTCATGGCAACTCGAAGCGGCTTACACAATGTAAAACCACATTTAAAATAAAAAACAATAAAAACTAACCAAAAATCTGGAAAATAAATAAATAAATCGCTCTCCAAATCCCACTCCCCGTCCTGATGACAGCAATGTCTAAAGCTGGTGATTAAGCTAATGGTAGTTATAGGGTTTTTTTTTAACAAAAGATTAAACATTTTCCTTATAATTAGCATGGATATCTCTTATTAAAATAAATACTTTTCCCTAAAAAGCTAGTTTTGGTTTTGTTTATTGGAACAGGAAATAAATTTGCATATAGACTAATTATAGCAGGACAGGTTTGGTTATAAATGTTCAGTTCTGTCATGTTATTTTCACTCTTGCTCAGGCTGTTGCAGTGCCTCCAGGATTTTATGAACAAAATTTGTGCACTTAGAAACCCGCTCATATTTATGACTAGTTATGGCATCCTATGGTCAAGATTGCTGTTGCCGACCTTCTCTGCCAGCTTCCCACAAATAAAGTCAATAGGGAAGTCGGCAAGGAAGGTCACAAGTCACTCAGGTCAGTCTCCCTCAACCTGGGCTTTTTCTTTGCTCATACCCACAAGCTGCCTAAGCTGCCTGCACTCTAGAGGTGGTATTCAGCAGGTTATGACTAGTTCTGGAGAACTGGTAGTGGAAATTTTGAGTAGTTCAGAGAACCGGCAAATACCACCTCTGACTGGAGATTTTACAGTATCCTTCCCCTGCCACGCCCACCAAGTCACGCCCATTTTTGAATTCTACCACTGCTGCACTTGTACACAGGCATGCATCCACCTTCCTTCCCTGGCCTCCCTGTGCACATGCATACCCTGTGCCCTCTTTCCCAGCCTTTTTGTTTTTGCATACACACATCCCACACCCTCTTTCCACTATCTCCTTCTGTTGGTGCACATGCACACATCCATCCCCTCTTTTGCTAGAGTTCTTATGCTCACACACACATTCACCTTGTACCTTTCCCTCCCAGCTTCCCTGCATTGTACTGCTTTTCCTGGCCTCCCTGCAATTATACACATGCATGCAAACCATTCACACCACCTTACCCCAGCCATCCTAAACTCATGCCACACTGCAATACTCCCCCAAATTGTGCGTATCCTGCCCTGGGCCTGTGAGGGCTTCCCGATTCACCCTGTGGCATCTCAAGTGGAACTCCTTCTGCTTCCCACTGAATGACCCATGTGTCTTGGGATTACAGTATTGCCTGGATTGCTGTCACTAAGCAATACAGTTATGTGACTTCCTGCTTTACAGCTACATTGCTTAGTGATGGCAATCCCAGTCCCTGTTGCCATCAGAACTTGAGAGACCTGCATATTGGAATTTGGATGTGTGCCATTTTAAATTGATTGAGATATATGTTCTTTCTCTATTTATTTTTTGGAATTCTGTATTTTGTTTTTGGGGGATGAAAATTAAAAAAATACAATTCTGATAGCAAATCAATACAAAGAGGTTTAATCAACATTTATACTTATTAAAATTGTTCTATACTGCCTTCACATATTTTCTAAAGAGGCAAATAAATATTCATTCATTTGATAAAAACAAAATTATATAGCAGTCTGGAAAATGTAAATGACTTAAATTATCTGATCAATCAACTAATACCATTGCAATCAAAATACAGTATAATAAAATATAAAAGACTGGGCAGTAAAAACATTTCAATTCAATATGTAGAAATTTACAGCACTAAGTCTAGGTGAATCCAGAAAGACAGTCCTCATACTGTTTAATTTAGGAATGCATTTAGAGAAGACCTTTGTGTGTCAATATCCAAGCAGATTGGGTCTTGGAAAAGTTTATTCTTAAGATTTGATTAAGATTTCCAAACAATTTAGAGCTTTAAAGATATGTAGTGAACACTTTTCTGGTTTCAAGAATTGAAATGTAGCCATGTGATTGTTTTGGAACAGAAAGGGACAATTGTTGTTCAATTCTGAATTAGTTGTAGCATTTGAATACATTTATCAATGCTTCTTTTTGCATCACTAAAATATAAGCCATATTCTAAAGAAGGTCAGATGTAAAGTGCCGTGTTTCTCCATCAATACGCTCCCCCCAATAGGAAGACCCACCATGTTTTCTAGTCATAAAATGAAATTAAGCCCATCCCCCCAAATTTAGGCCTAGTTTAAAACATGGGAAATTGGGGGGGGGGAGGCAGAGGGGAAGAACTTGCCATTAGGAGTGCCCCACAGGCAGCTATACCTCACCATCAACTGCTCCTAACAGCCAATCATGGTGGAGCACGGAGGCCTCCCTTACTCCTCCCTTACCCGAGTCAGCAGGTGGGCGGCGGTGGCGTGGATGTCCAGCAGCGTTTCAGCCGCTTCTCAGGCCTCCATAGCTTCCACGGTTCCCACCAGTGCTGGCACCTCTCTCGCCAGCGCCATCTCCAACAAGAGCATCTGAGTCGCTACTGCTTTCCCCCCGTCCCCGTAACAACAAGGGAAAAAAAACATTTTCAGCTACCTGGGAGCGCCGCATGCTGCATTTTGGTTTAATCCCGAGCAGCTGGATGGGCGTGAGAAGAGCCAAGCAAACGTCTCTGCTGCTGCTACCCTTGGTGCTCCAGCCTCGGGCTCTGCAAGTTTGCAAAAGTCCTGGTGCACAGCCCGTTCCTGCATTCCAAGTGCCCAGTGCCGCAGGCCGAGCTTGCAGCTGTCCCCTCTCCGAGCTGCAGCTTGTTCCCTCTCTCCCAATAACAGGGCGCAGCACAGGAACTGTGGAACATTTCAGCCCACTTCTCAGTGGAGGAGCTGCCGTCCGTAATTTCACGGTTCTTACTGTTGCTCGCTGTCATATTGGAGACGGCGTCGGCAAAAGAGCAGCTCGCAGCTCAGCCTGGCAATTTGGAAAGCAGAACGGGCTGCGCACCGGGACTTTTGCAAACTTGCAGAGCCCAAGGCTGGACGCACCAAGGGTGCAAGCAGCAGCAGACACTCCTCCGTCCTCTTCTCACACGCTCAGCCGTTGGGAAATTGAAACCAAAATGTACGCACGCGGCCGCTCACCAGGTACGTCAAAATCTTCTTTTTCCTGTTGTACGGGGACGGGGGAAAAGCAGGAGCATCAGATGCTCTTGTTTTGAGATGGTGCCTGGTGCACTACGGGGGGGGGGGGGGAGAGAAATTAATTCACCCCCGAAAAGACGTCCTAGCCGTTTTTTGGGGGCTAAAAAAAAAATAAGGCCTTATTTTTGAGAAACAGTATATTTTTTGTCGAGACTATTTGCAGAAGAAATTTTAAAAAGAGGTTGCACATGTCAACTCCATCTTTTATTTAGTATTGCACATCTCAAACATTTTCATAAGGAAGTGAGTAATTCATGACATGGTCCAATCTTATTTCAATAGAAATTTTAGACTTTCCTCTTCATCAAGGTTTTAAATACCTTTTCTAATAAATATCTATTCTGTTCCTAGCTTTGTTTAACTGTTGTTCCCATTCAATAATATTAAAGTCATTGTAAGAATTTCAAGCACCTGTGAAGGCCCTCACACCAGAGGTGGTATTCAGCCGGTTCTGACCAGTTCTGGAGAACCAGTAGCAGAAATTTTGAGTGACTGGTAATTTTACAGTATCCTTCCCCTGCCATGCCCACCAAGCCACACCCACAGAACCGCTAGTGAAAAATTTGAATCCCACCACTGCCTCATACATCCGAAGTTTACATCAAGTGGTTATTTAATCATTTGGAGGAGGATTCTGAGTGATTTAAGGGATAGTAGAAAAAGGGAAAAGTTTCTTATCTCAAGCAAAGATTCTAGATAGATTTTTCCCCTGGATCATTATTCTGATCATAATGCTGATCATTATGATATATATAATGCTGATCATTATGATATATATAATGCTGTTTGTTATGATATATAAATATACAATTCTTGCTCTATTTATTTGAAAGACTTCATACAAGGACAATTTTACTTTTTCCCATTATCCAAGATAATGTTTTGCTACCAAAGAGCAAATCCCTTTTATTAGCTGTTAGCTAATTGGAATGATGGTCTGAAATATATTTATGTAAATGTCATAATACTTTTTTGATAGTATGAGATGAATATAACCTTTTCTAATTTTTGTTATTATAGGAAAATTTATAGTAATTATAGTACTTTTTCATTTGTACTAAAATAATTGTGCAAATGTTTGCCTTTTTATGAGCTTTTTTTCTTTTAGAAAATACCGTATATACTCACATATAAGCCAATCTCGCATATAAGCCGACCCTTAAAAAACTGCCCCCAAATGAGGAATTTTGCAAAAACTCACATATAAGCCGACCCCCAAATGCCATGGTGTTCAACCCCTGATCTCACCGTCAAGGCTCACCATCAGAAAGATTCTGGGAGGGCAGGGCTTTGGGTGCGACTTCCCTGAACAGCAGAAGTGAAGCCCAGAGGGAAAAGGCGGTGGGGCAAAAGTTGCGGCTCATCGTCCATCCAGGGANTATAAGCTGACCCCCAAATTTGAAAAAAAAAAAAAGCGTTCTAAAGTTGGCTTATATGCAAATATATATGGTACTATTATCTGGCCGTGGACATTTTATAGTGGCATTTGAGGTGTTTAGGCAAATTGATTATCATCTTAAGCTAAATTTCCATGGCACATTTATTTTCTCCACCCACCCCACTACAATAAAAAGATTAGCTTCTCTTTTATTCCTTGGAGTTGATATCAGCACCATTCTAAGAAATACTTGGGAATTTCAATTATTGGTAAAACTGAGGTGTAAATATTCTTTTGCATAGATTTTCTTTCTGCATCCCTTCCTTATAAATAATAAATCGCTGCTCATTTTGACTGAAGTTAATGGCATGAACTTCATCCTTCAAAATGGCATTTTGGAGGATGTGGGTGGATGTGTGAAATGATGCTGTGGCCATTAAAATCAGAACACTTGCATATTTTACAGATTTGATTTCTGACTCACAGAAATACAGATCTATTGCATTGTTCATAACCTCTGTTTTCTTGGCACTTTGTGTCAAGGTCCAGTCCATGAAAGGAGGCTTTATTGGGTATGGAAACATAGCAGACAACTGGTTTGGGTGGGAAGCATGGCCCCTCTTGCCTGCCCTCTGTGCTGGAGGAGGATGCATGGAGGGGTAGATATTTGATGGCATGGGACAAGATTACAAATAAGAGACCAAAATTGGGAGTATTCTTTGTCCCTGCTTTTGTTGTATTTTGAGGTATGTGGTTTTTTTCCCCCTCCCCCCTTTCTTTCTTTTACTGAGTGCCTGAAGGGAGTAGCAATGTTGAATTATGTCAGAGTTACTAACTCCTTCGTTTCTCTTCCATGCTTTCTCCTCCTGCAAGGAGCGGAAGGTACTTCATCTTCTGCTGTCTTAGCTTCTTAGCCTTTTAAGTTGTTTGTTGATTTCTAGCATTGTGGCAAGTTTTCAATATTTACTTTGAAATTCCTCTTTCTTTTGGTTTAAATAATTGTAACCTGATTAGTAGTATGAACTACAACATCTCAAACATTCCAAGTTATACCTGCTGTGGTGTGCATTTTTATGTTTGTATTATTTAGAAAGGATTTCCTCCTTTAGCCTAATCTTGTGTTTTCCCCTCCTGTTTTCTTTCAGGTTTTCATAGAGCTGAATCACATTAAAAAGTGCAATACAGTGCGTGGCGTCTTTGTCCTGGAAGAATTTGGTAATTACATTATTTTGATATTAGGTTTGTACCTGCATGGCAGTAACTCAAATTTCTAGTCCTCTCAGCGAGGCAGAGCTGTAGCTCTTTTAGACAGCAGGCTTTCTTTGTTTGCTAAGGTGGCAGAGGAACTAAAGATCAAATAAAGAAATGTTGGAAAATAAAGGTGAAAATTAGTAAGCTTGTAGCATTCCTCAGTGAAACGACAAAGGAAGACTAGCAATTTCAAGGAGATAGAAAGAAGCATTGATCTCTATGTAGCTTGACAGCCTGAAAATAGTACTAATTATTTAAATAAAGCTGTTTCTAGGTGTCAGAAGAAATATCATGTTATGGGAATGCTCTGTTTGATAAAAGTCATAGTCATTGTAAATTTGCTAGTTTCAGATGCTTTGGAATCGTCGTCATGTCTGCTATTAGCACGTCTAATGTTCTTGAATTTGTGAACTGAATCTATATTTTGGATTCAGTCACACTGCAATTGTATTGCAATTGTATTGCAATGTGTTCATTTGTCATGGGGACAAAGAAAAAAAGGAGGTGCAAGGAGAAGAATCTGTGACACACAGATGCAGGTTTTTTTTTTATCTGAGTAAAGATATTCCCATCCTGCATACCCTTTAGGAATAAACAGTTATACAAAGCACATAGAAGAGGAAAATGAAATGGTCAGCCATAAAAAAATAAAAATAAACAAAAACATGGCTAAAATTCATACCATCATCATACCTTCTCCTTGGTTTTTTATAATGTCAACTATCCTTTTCCCCACCTTATCCATGAACATGCCATACATTGCCTTTTGTCATTTTATTGTGAGTAAAGAACTTTGAGTGATTGATATGAATTATTAGTCCAGATGATATTTCTCTCAATGTAGTTTATATTGTAAGACTATCTGAAAAGCCACCGCAATAAGATAGAAAAATATTCTGAATTGGTTTCTCTAAGACCAATTTGTAAGGTTCTTGTCAAATGCACTGCACCAAATGTCAATTTACACAAAGGCCCCAGTGATTGATTTGTGCAGTCATCCAGATTCTTCATCAGGTTTGAACAATATACCAGTAGTCCTTAAGTGACACCCATTTATTTCAGTGACTGTTCAAAGTTATGGTGGCAATGAACAAATGATAGTTGTTGATCCTCAAAGCTCCATAGCAGCTCTCCTATGGTCACACAAAAAAAAATATGAGTACTTCACAACCAACTCATGATCTGGATGGTTGCAGTATTCCATGGTCATATATTCCTGCCCTGCATGACCTATCTCTGTTTCAATTCCCCCCACCATACTATCTTCACTCCCCATCTCTGCCTTTTTGATTGCCTTGTATTCTTCTGCCTATCCCTGCTGCAATCCAAGCTGACTTTCACTGTCTTCTTCTTACCTCTGCTGGCCTGGAATCCAGGCACTGGGTAAGAGTGCAACTCCAATACACATACAGCAGGATGGTAGAGCCTTGCCTGTTGTAGGGAAACTGCTTGGTTCTGCTGAGTAACAGGTAAGAAGAGAGAGTTGATGGGGGAGGCAGGATGGTGGTGTGGGTGGAGGAGCCCCATCTTCCACTGCTGCCATGAGGAGCAATAGCCCTTTGACTGTGGAGAATGCGGTGAGACAGTCCAGCAAGGTGCAACACACCCTGTTGATGGGCGAGGCAGGAGATGCATCAATAGCTCCCCAAACAAAGTTGATGGATGTGCAGGAGGAACTGGAAAAAGCAAGAAATAAGGGCTTCCTGAAGGTGCAGCACATATTCTGCACTTGTAATGGAATTGCTCCTGGAGAAGGTAGGGAGGAGATAGACAGGTAGGGGGAGCTGAAGTGGAGGCCATTCACACAGGGCATGAGAAGCATGAGGTCCTGGTGTAACAACTCCAATCTGGACTGTGGGGACTGATGTTTCTAAATGGTGTGGCTATGTGATGTTTTACTTAATGTTTGCTCTGCTTAGTAATGGAAATTCTGGTTCCAATTAGGGTCATAACTCAAGGACTTGATGTAAATGTTGAGTTATTCTATTTTATATTTGCAAAGCACCTTGTAAAACTTTTTCTGCACCATTCAGTCCTGTTACCTACAATTAATTAGAGAAATATTTCTACCAGGGTGCAAAGAGAAAATACAGTATCTACTGCGAATTCCACATAGGCGACAGGAAATGCATCTGGCTAGTAAATGCTCAGCTCCCTTCAGTTGTTTTTACTCTGCCCTGAATGTATTAAGGGAATAAATGGTTGTAAAAAGAAAAAATATTGTCCTCATCTTCTGCTTTACATATTTCTCTCTGGAATTGTCTGCAGGTGGTTTTTTTAATATTACAACCCTTGGGCAATCCTCCGATTTGTTTTTCCTGCTGTTGTATACCAGTTGTCATTGTTTATTGTAATCTATTTTTTGAAGTCCAAAATAAATGTTTGGTTATATTTAATTTTAGATTCCCTTAAAATCTAGAATACTGGTATTACATGGATATATATATTTTTCTCTTCTCAAAGAGAATGTTGTCAGAAGTCAGATCAGGAATTTCCTTAAAGGATCATGCTTGACATAGCGTGTCCCCAATCTGATTAAAGTATTATAACTTCATGCTTCTTTCAAAGATCTGCAATTTGCTTTTGGTAGACATCATTTACATCATCTCCTTAACCAAGCAGAGAATATTCAGTGGAGACAAATAGTAATATATGATTTTTTTAATTCTACATTTAAATGAATACATTGTTCACTAATTTCCTTTTATGAGGAAGAATGGATCTTTTTAATATATGGTGCAAATGAAGATAGAGAGATGACATAATGCCTCATGGATCACAACACAAACTCAGAATACAGAATAAAAGAGTTGGAAGGGGCCTTGCAGGTCCAATCATCTGCTCAGACAGGAGGCCCTATACCAGTGATGGCGAACCTTTTTGGCACCGAGTGTCCAAACTGGAACACACACGCCGGAGTGCTGAAAACAACAGCAGGTGGTGATGTGCATGCCCACAGAGAGGGCTCTGCGTGCCACCTTTGGCACGCATGCCATAGGTTCGCCATCACGGCTCTATACCACTTCAGACAAATGGTTGTCCAATCTCTTCTTAAAAACTTCCAGGGTTGGAGCATTTACAACTTCTGGAAGCAAATTATTCCACTGATCAATTATTCTAAGTGTCAGGAAATTTATCTCTAGTCCTAGGTTGCTTCTCTTTTTGATTAGTTTCCATCCATTGCTTCCTGTCCTGCCTTCAGGTGCTTTGGAGAATAGCTTGACTTCCTCCACGATTTATGTAATTGTGTTAAGTATTAAGCTAGAAGTATATAACAACAGCTTTGTGTGGTGTCACTACTGTGCACATATCATGACTGGGAATACTGTGGATACCTGTGACAATGAAATTCCTATTCTCTTTGATTGCATCTTTCTTTCTGAACAAACTGTACCTTTATATCCCACTCAGGAGTAATCCTATATCTCTGTTATATCTATTAAGTTATATGTGCCCTTCTGTATTAGGAACTCAAGCTTGGCTTTGTTCCCCTCCTCCCCCATAGAATCAGTGTATAAAGAATGAAGGCCTTCAACTTTATCAGCCAATAATCCTTTTTATTTGTTTGTAATTGGCTCCATTTCAGCAAAATTCCAACTTTCTATAGTTCTTATCTGAAACCATTATTTCAGGAGGGTTTTCTCCCTACTCCATAGGTTCCATTTCAGACCTTCCTAATCAAACTTATCGTGCTTTGGTTGAACACGTTTTTACTAGTCCTTATATGATACGGTCCTCCTTGTGTCAATAATCCATCACTTAGGCAATTTAGACCCTGGCAGAAACCACATATCTGCAGTCAACATGTTTACGTAATAGTTTGTAATTGGTTTTAAAGTGTTTTCCCTTTCCTGTGGAACTGCCTCGGCAAATTACTATCAGTTCTCTCTATTCACTTGCTTGGTGAGCTTGCTCCCTTGAACCTGACTGCTTTATAGTCTTCCTAAGGCTTCTGCTTATTCAAAGGAAGCAGTCATTGTGACAACCTTTCAATTAACAGCTCTCAGTAGCTTTTTGTCATTGCCTATTAGTGGACAATCACTTTGATTTCATAGAAAATATGCTTAATTCTGGCAACTGGCCTTGTAACTAAATCCAATATTTTCAGCTGTGGTAATGTCAGTTTGGATACATTATGCACAGGGGTGGGATTCCATACGTGCCAACTCTACCGCTTTGGGCGGTAGACTACCGCTTTTTAGAGGTTTGACCGGCTACCGATTTTCTCTTCTGATCTACCGATTTTGTAGGCATAACCTACGCAATAAAATGAAATGTGAAGTCAATATTTTTTCCTTCATTGTGCGTTGATTTCCCTAAAAAATAAGCTAGTAATTAGAATACTAAATAATAATTTCAAGGACTCGTTCCTCAAAACACGGCCATATTCAGCCCTTCTAATATGCACACAAGTCATGTATGCACACTGCAGTGGGCGCACGCAGTCTCTATCATATCTAGTGCGGTGCAGACCTTACTGTAACACGTGTAAACGTGTAGCTTTAGAGATGTATATCACCCCCCTCCACACCCTCTCAGTCCCTCGCGCGAAGCGGCGCTCGGACTTGGTCGCTTCGCTCTCTCGGCAAAAATCTACCTTTGCAGGAATTTCAAAATGTTGGAAGTATGGGATTCTACAGTGTCAAACGCTAATTTATTAGAACCGGTTGTTGACACAACTAAGCAGTTCAAGAACTGGTTGTTAGAAAAGAAATTACTATCATGGCCTAATCCTGTAAAGGAAACAGGAAGGAAACAGTCTGGTGTTGTTAAGAAACTGCCTCTCTGTTACATTTTTATTCTCTGGAGTTTTTTTCCCCTCCTTTGCTGATACTTTGCTTGTGTGGAGTGATCATTGAAAGTTACAGTGGCACTGAAAAAAGTGACTTATGACCCTTTTTCACACTTACAACTGTTGCAACATCCCCACAGTCATGAAAAGCCAGGTGAGGAGATGCGTGCCTTGATGTGAGTGACACTGAGTTGGCCACACCCAGCCAATAACATGACCATCAAGCTATGCCCACCAACTTAGCCACGCCCACAGAACCAGTTGTAAAAAAAATTGAACCCACCCCTGATTATGCATCCCTGTGTGAAGTTGGTATAGACTCTAGAGTCTCATATTTTTTGAAATAATTTAATTGATAAGATATGTCTGAGTTGGAGTGGTGTTGCGATGAATTACCCCACCCCACCAAAAAAGTAGGAAGCATCAGGCCCTTGGCTCTGAAATTTGAGTTACTGCTATGTACTTGTGCTTTCGTTTTATTGTGGCCCCTTCACTATCGCTGCTATGAAAACCTTCATTCTCCAGCAGGTAATGTGGTCCCTTCATCCCTATCCTTTGCTAGTACTTTGTATGCTCATTAACAGGGCAAGAGACTGCAAGATGTACTTTTGTTTATTTCTTCTTTCAACTTGTTTAATTTGAGCAGTATCAAAAATCAAATGCAGTTCTGGAGGGAGGGGGAAGAGGGCAATCCTTTTTCTGAGCTTCACTGTTAAACCCTTGTATGATAAGAGATATATTATTCTTATTATATACACTTTAGAATTCTTTTTTAACCTTATTTCTAATTCTTTTCTTTATAAAGAAGTTATAGCAGGTAGATGTAGTCAGTGTGGTGGTGCCCTTCTAAAATGATATTTAAATGTCAGAGATTTTGCATTTTTTATTCTGTCTTTCCCTGTTGAGGCCACTTCTGTCTGATTTACCTGTTTGCCTTTTGAAGTCACATAATAAATAAATATTTGTGTGGTTCTTTTTGTAATAATTTACGGGTAATACAGAGTTAGCCTCAGAATTATGTGATACTAATGAGTAAAATAGTTTCAAAAGAGGTTTTTTTTTCCAGTTTTCTGAATTTTGATCCTTGACCATGTATGGACTTCATATGGATGGATTTTTTTAGCTCTCCAAAATATTGATTTCATATAATATCAATTTATTGTCTGATTCTTCTTTAATAGAATCCTGTCATCTTTAGTATGTATTGCTTAATCTTTACTATGTTCCATTAAGTCTCTCTGATAGCACTTTTTTCTCTTACATAAAAAGGGTATGTCTGGATTTTGTTTGCATTTCCCAAACCCACGTATATTAAAGTCAATTGTTTATAGATTGACTGCTATTCTTTTTTCTCTTAGTAGGTAATATGACACTTATTCTACTCATCCTTCCCCATGTAGCCCTATATGATCCGGTTTCCTTCCTAAAATGGATATGTTTCCTGTTCGGTGTTAAGTGATGAAGCAACAAAGCTAACATGGGTTAACATTATTTAGCAAAGAAAGAATTCAGAATTCTGCTCCTATTTTGGCTTTAGTATGCAGATCTTTTTGAATATTTTAAACTGTTGGCCAAATGCACAGGAAGAACAACTCTTCCTTAAGACAGTTTTCTTACACGAAGGGCATTTACAGGTTGATCTTTTATTGGGAACATGATAGAACCTTTATATACCTAAATGCATTTGCTTCCACTTTATTTGTGGATGCATTTCATCAATATTGGGAAATAGTTGCCAAAACTATTTTCTAGTATAAATGGGACAGACAAGAGCCAGCAGTTTTTGGAACTTGGTAAATGTATTGTATACCAAAATTATCTGTAGAAGAATTATTAGGACATATAAAAAAATCACATATCATATATCATTCAGAGGAATCCTAAATGAATATATATCCTAAAGTATTTGTACTTGGGTGAATTGTCACAATCAAAGAATGTAGAATTAGTTAAAATGCCTTTTTCCTGCAGCTGATCTTTGTTTCCCTTGGACCTTTTGTTACCTTTGGGAACATTATACTATTCCTTTCATTTTTTCCTCTCGTTTTTTGAACTCTTTGTTTTGTCTCTTGCCCGTCCGGTTTTAGTTCCTGAAACTAAAGAAGTGGTGAGCCACAAGTACAAGACACCAATGGTAAGTTACTTACTATAAGTTTTTGGATATTTTTCAAAGGTTTTGTTTTCATGCCTAGCATCCAATATTTTGAAATAATACGTATATAACTATAACTATATAACTAACTATAACTATATAACTATATAACTATATAACTATATAACTATATATGTTTTTTTAAGCTCTCGCGGGTACTTACATTTGTGCTGTTTAGCTTCCTTCGGGTATTATCCCACGTCTCGCTGTTTAGCTTTCCTTGGTTTAATATCCCATCATTGTACTTCTGTTAAAGTGCGGTGAAACGTTGCTACAACTTTAACAGAAACTTTACAATGACGTGGTGATAATACCCGCAAGGAAAGCTAGAACAGCCACCACAACACACACACACACACACACAACCTACACACCAACACACACCACATATATACTATATAATATATAATTTGTTTTTTTAAGTCTTTCGCAGGTAGCTGTAGCAATGGTGGTGACTGTTTAGTCTTCCTTGGGTATTATCCCACGTTATTGCTAAGTTCTGTATTAATACATACATATATATATATAATATATATATTATATATATTTATATCAATGTTCATCTATATAATAATTAGCTATTGATGTTTATATATGTTACTAATCTAAAATAAATTTTGTGAATTTATAAATATCATATGTATGTAATTTTATCTATAGCTCGTCGAGCGCGGAGTGTACTTTACATTTGCTGTTTAGCTTCCTATCGGGTATATCCCACGTCATTGTAGTTCTGTTTAAGTGCTGAAACGTTTGCCTACAATCCTTTAACAGAACTACAATGACGTGATAATACCCGAAGGAAGCTAAACAGCACACACACACACACACACACACACACACACACACAACAATATATAATATACTAATGTAAAATATTTGTTTTTTTAAGTTTTCGCTATGGTACTTACATGTTGCTGTTTAGCTTCCTTCGGGTATGCTATATCCCACGTTATCTGCTAGTTTCTGTTTTGTAGTTACAATACACCAAATAGATCTTTCAGAGATATATAATATATAATCAATTAGGGATAATAAATAAGGGTATAAATAATATAGTATACTTGGTAATTTATATATTATGATATATGTGCTTTCTTAAGCTCTCTCATCGGTGCGTTTACATTACATGTTGTGCTGCTTATCTTCCTTCGGGTATATTCTCGATCTTAGTCAGGGATAAGTTCTCGTTAAAGTTGTAGCTCCCTTAGTATTCTGTATAAAGTATGTAGCCAACGTATCAGCAGGAATATCTCATCTTGCCATCATCAGCGCTTCCTGTATGGAGAGGTGTGTCTCACTAGTTTTCTCTTCCTTGTTCAAATTTTTGAGGCTCGGGTCTATTCTGATTGGCTATTAACCTGAGGTCTGTGTCATTGACTTGGAGTTTGAATTGATTGGTGATTTTCTGAGTTCTTCTTTCTTTTTGTGGCTTTGATTGGCTGGCTAACACTCTGTTCTTGTGTTGAGGCTTTCAATGCAGCTTGGCTTCGTGTTGAAAGATATCGTGTGAACCATGCTCTTCATCAGCAAGCTGAGGTTTCACCCTGGTGCCTAGGGTGGGCGGGTGTTTGATTGAGCCATCAGAGGGCGAGTCTGTCTGTGCTCAGGTGTTGATCATGGTTTTTGTACGAACTTATGTGATGTATTTCTTCTATTTGAGACGGTGCAATGCTTCCAAATGAAGTGGACCAGCGTCTGCTGTGAATCATCTCTTCTATTCATGCTGTCAGTCTTTTTTCAATCTTTCATTTGGAAGCCTGCACTCTCAAAACACACCCCCAAATCTAAGATGCTCACATGGAAACAGAAATAAACAAACAACTACCATTCCTAGATGTACTAATCTTACCAAAAAAACATGATGTGTCACCGAGACTGAGGCGCGGACACACCTACAACTATTATACCAAAAGAAAACACACACCAACGCTTACCTCAACGCCCAATCCCACCACCACCCAGCAAGATTAAATTCTGTGGCGAAAAGACACTACATTACCAGAACCACGCCTGGCAGACAAGGACACATATATTAAGAAGTGAACTATCTATGCCACTCTGGCGAAACTCTGCGAAAGTATACGACATGCCCATAGAACATTTTCCACAAATACACAAAATCACCAGCTTGATCAAAACACACCAGAAGACATAACAGCATACCTAAGAGTAAACTCAACTCAAGACCTATAGACCAGCTGTCTTGCCAGTCCTCTACAAGTACATATAGACTTTAGGTGTATCTACAGATAAAATCCGCGTTAAAATACATGTGGACACTAGCATCGAGCAGTATCCCAAGACTGCCTTCAACACAGACAAAAAAATAGCAGCCATCCTCGCTTGAGGAACCCAAAGACAAAAATTGAGCCCTATGGAAAACCAAGGCAATATACGAATAGTTACCTGCCCTGACATTCATGCCCAGGCCACGAGTGACAGTTGGACAGCACCAATAGAAGAATAAGTACCCGCCTAGCTGGTACCTCAGAACACAAAGAGATCAAAGGTAAAAAAGCTGAGAGAACACACCTCATGCTCACTAGTCCAACACTGAAAACCACAGGTTCACAGAACATCAACTTCATGGCACCCAAACCTACACTATAGAAAACCCCATAAGCCACACGAAATCAGTGGCGAAAGAAACAATATAGAGGATCTTGGCAAAAAAGACACTACAGAATGAATTAGAAGAGGATGATCTCCCAGCAGGACTGTCAATCATTGGAAGCCATGCATCGTCTCAAACAGAAAGATCTCCACGTCCACTAGAAACAGACAAATACACCTGAGCACAAACAGGATCCCTCTGAGCCCTCCAACTCAAACACCCCCACACCTGGAACAAGACAGGACTCCCTTCTGATGCCTCCAACTCAAACACCCCCCCCACCAGGCACCCAGGTGAAACCCACTTTCTGTGAAGAGCAAGCCGTCCTTTCACACGAAGCCAAGCAGCATTGAAAGCCTCCAACACAAGCAAACAGAGTGCTGCCAATGCCATACAAACCACAAAACAGACGAAGGAAAGAAACCAGAAACACAATTCAATCAAAACTCCAAGTCCAATGAACACAGACCGGCAGGTTAATAGCAATCAGGAAGAGACCAGCCTCAAATTTGAACCAGATGGAAGTGAGGACAACACTTCCATTCCAGAAGCCTGATGTGGCCAGATGAATTCTGCTGAAACGTTGCTACAAACTTTTAACAAGAACTACAATGAGCACAACCCTTTAACAGAACTACAATGACGTGGATAATACCGAAGAAGCTAAAACAGCACCAAATGTAAGTACCCGCGAGAGCTTAAAAAAAAAATTTATATTATATATAATTATATATATAGTATATTATAATATAATATATATAATATACATCATATAATATATAGGTGATATATATATATATATAATATATATAGCAATTTTATATATATATGAGCGAAAACTTTAAAAAAACAAACATATATAATATTATATATGATATACTATATATGTTTTTTAGAGTATATGCGATAGAAAACTCTCTGTCGCAACTTAGCGAGAGTGTGCTAGATTACAAGCTATCCTTCGATGTAATGCATAATCCACGCATTTGCTAGCTGTTGCCTTTTTAAAGTTGTAGCAACGTTTCAGCAGAATCTTATCTGCCATCATCAGGCTTCTGTATGGATGTGGGTCCAGGTCTCACAGCCGTTGGTTTTAAATATATATGATATATAAGAACTGTAAGAAATACACTAGGCAAATGATTATGGAGAGTGCAACAGAATTTGATAGCATAATATTTCATCAGATTGCTTGTACTATTAAGAAGATTTATGCCTATGATGTAGCTCAAATATTGATCTCTTTAACTTAATTAACATGGCAGTTGAACTACCAATGATTAAAAGTTTATTTTTCTGTTTCATTTTTCAAAGTGGTACGTTTTTTTAAAGCTAGCAATATAAACGGAATTTAATTTGTCTGCTTTGAAAAAAACTGGCACATCATGGATTCATTTGGAGCATAAATATATTAATAATTCTCACTTGAAATCCTATGAATTAAGGTTAGAATGCTGGTTTTTATTCTATAGAATTCTTGGGCCATAGCCTATGGAATAAGATATTTAACTTTTTTGAAATTTTTTATTGTACCTGTGAAAGTATCCCAGAAAATTTAAAAAGGTAATATAAAGTATACCTAAAAAAGGTAAATATACCTAGTAGTATATTTGGATTATTATCAAATATAAGAAAGAGACTCTTCACTTAGCATTTAGAACATATGTAAGTGTGTAAAATTTAAATAACACTTCCTTTAAATATTACATTGCAGTGCAAAAAGTACAAAGTCATTCAAAGTTACACATCTTACTCTACAAAGGATTTGAGGGACAAGTGGAAGGCAAACAGTAAGACTGAATAAAGATGAGGGGTCCTTAATGCTCTCTTAACTTGATTGTTTTTTTGCAGTTGTTTTATTACCCAAACTAGGTAATACCAGTGCAGTGAATATAGATTAGAAGAGAATTTAATAACTAACAATTATAAAGTCCTTTAGTTAGGAGAAGAAAAATAGCCTATAAAAAAGATCCTTGAACTGAGCAGTGAAAATATTTAACTTTAGAGATGAAACTATGAGTACATAGGAAGTTCATATCTCACCTTCTCGCCATTCCTTTCTTTATCTGCTGCCAACATGGGATTTTAGAGTCTAATCTTAGCAATTATTTAATTACTAAGATTAGATTTTAAAGTCCCATGTTGGCTGTTTGGAAGTACCTTCACTTGTACTAAATCCAAATAGAATTTGGATGTAGTACAAGTGAAGGTACTTCCAAACTGATTCAACTGTAAACAAAATTTACAATTCATTGGATTTTAATTATGCAAGCATAAAATGTGTGCTTACTTATTCCTGTCAGTGGTGGAGATGGATGAATTGCCCACATCAAGACATAGGTCTCATCATTGCATTTCATTTTATACTTGCTCTAAAAGTAAGAACTTTACATCTACATATACCCAGCTACCCAGTATCTGACTATCTTATTTTTAATGTCTTCTAGGCTCATGAGATCTGCTATTCAGTATTGTGTCTCTTCTCCTACGTGGCAGCAGTGCGTGGGAAAGAGGCAGAAAGCAAAAGCAAACCACCTCGTCCAGTGTCCAGCTGATCAATGTTATTATTGGGAAACATATTGCCATGCAATTTTCTCCTTTCTTTTGTGGTTTTACAAGCTCACATGAAAACTATTCATATATGGCCCCGTTCATTTGAGTATCTGACTCTGCACATCCCCTTTATGGAAATGAAATTTCATAAGCACATTCAGGCCTGTGCTTAAGATATTCGAAGCATTTGCATTCTGTTATCACTTTCTCTTTTGTATTTAGTTCATCAAGATGGCTCACATGACACTTCCTTCCTTTTAATCTCCAGTTGTACTGTTGTTTGTTTAATTTATAGACACATGCCTTCTGTTTCAGATTTGTTATTGTGTGCATTGTGCAAGCCACTCACTCTTGCCTGGATCACCCACTGTTGCTGCTGTTCAGATGCTTACTTTTATTTCCTTTCTTGTTTTCAGTACTTAAATTGTCATTAGAGAATCCTTGCCAATAGCCCTTTTGTAGATTTCTTCAACCATTTCCACATCAAGGGTCGGAATATATATATAATTTCTGTCATTGTGTCATCAAAGGAATGGCTAAAGATCATAATGCAGACGTGATTAAATAATGATCTCATGATCAGTATGCATGTGCTGTACATACTGTTTTAAACATAAGACAACAATTTTGCTGTCATTCCAGTTCAATTCACTAGTATATACTCATAGACATAAATAGATTCCTTTATGATAAGTGTATAGAATTAAATGAGGACAGAAGAAAAGTCCAAAACCAAGACAGTATGATTGGCTTGAATGTATGAGGTATTCATGTGAAGCCTGAGTGTGTGCAGTGTATTGTTAGAATTACATCCAGTTATTAAAAAGTAAGCATGCGCAAATGTATCGGTAGCACTGTATGTTCTCATTTTATGTGTCCCTTTAGCCACGGCTTTTGTCAGTCTGTTAATGTTTATTTTTTAAAAAGCAAAAAATGTCACTGTGTAATGAATTTTCCCTTTCTGGTAAATTTCCATTTGACAATTGTTGAGTAGGATAAAAAATAAATGAATTGTCTTTATACTTTTCATGGACTATACTGGACTCTAATGCAAAAATACACCAAGGTACTTGAAAGAGAAAATCTACAGTAGAGAAGAAACTGTGGAACATCTGGCAGATTTTTCTGGCTGATGTTGAAGTACCACAGAAGTGATAACATTTCTAGGCAACATGCCTTTAGGAATTGTTGGGCTTGTTCTGCACAATTTAATCTGTATGACTGTTGAATTGACTGCACTATAAAGGGTGGGAGGGGGGAAGAAATGTACATATTTCAGTACCACATATATTTATAGAAAAGTGTACAGTTGTCTGAATGTTAAATTAAAATGCAATTAAACCATTGTTGCCTCTTGTGAAATCTTATTAGTCTTGTGTACCATATGTATGACTTCAGTTTCAGATAAAACCAAAACTGAAGAGGCCATCTCTAAAATATATAATTAACTCTCATTTGAACAGGCTAGGTAGGAGGAGGGTGCATTTATTATGCACAGGTTTTGATTAAATATGAAAGCACCTCAATATAGCTTAACGATGTCTTTATAAAAAAGACAACTGAGGCAGAAAATTCATCCATTTGAAGCAAAGCCCTTTGCATTGAGGTCTCCTGAATCAAGGCTGTGTGCATGTGCATGTGTGAAATTGTGTGTACGCTTTTAAAGCATTATATATTTGTAATTTTAGGACTGAAAGAACAGGAATTCTCTAAGAGGTAAAGTGGGGAACATAACTCAGTATTTGGACTGATTCACATAAATGTAATGCCATAGCGTCTTCAGACTTATAATGAAATGAAATGGATATTTCTTCTTAAATTTTTCACCCTAGGACAGGTTCGGTAAATTTTGAACAGGCATGAAGTTCAATTGGCTGCAATTTTGTATCTGTGATCCACTATGAAATACTGTGCAAATTATTTGCTCCATAATGGTAGAGTGTTAAATTATTTAAGATTGCAAAATGTTGAATTATTTTCACTAAGTTCATTTTAAAAATGAAATTATGCATTCTCACTAGCTTTGCCACTGCTTAACCTATCTTAGGCTAATGTGCAGAAATTGAAAGAGATGTGTGATTCAGTGTATAATCTAGCGCAGTGTTTCTTAAACCTTTGGTTCTTTACACTGCATAAGGAAAACAGAGCAAAGCTTCCATCTATTAAGTTCACTTGATTTTTTAGCCTCCTGTTGTAACTTTGTAACTCTTCAGCATGAAGTAACTTCCATAGCTATCAATCAACTGAAATGCAATATAAAAATAAAAGCCATCACTTGCGTCTATTGCTTTTATTACTTTTTGTTAGATTATTCCGATAAACATTGTATTGGTTCATAAGTCATATTATTGTTTGTTTTAAGATCACTGTTGATCATAATGAAGAAAATATTCTTGGCTTCTTTGCTTGAATTACTATTTTTTTCTCTTTCAGCATAGTGGATTTGGTTCTCTCTATTCTGAACTCTTTTCTTCCCACACAATATTATTTTTAGCAAATACTTAGTTACTCACTGGTTGGTTATCTTAAGTGATTAGTTTTTCTTAGACCAACTATTTCAGTTACTTTGCTTCTTGCCATTCCTTTAAAGCCCAAGAATAACTGCAAAAATGGATGCAAAATAGCTGACCACCTGATTACTATCTGCCATTTTAGGTTGTGATTTGTCCTTAAAAGTGAGGACTGCTAAGTTCCTTTGTTGTCCTAAAATAAATGTCTACCCTTTGATTAGCTTCTGGAAAATATCAGTATATTTATCAGAATTTGATGTCTCTGGATTCTCCTCTTAAAAAGGAATAGATTATAATCATAAAAACATGTCAGGTTAGATTGTAATATTGTAATTTGATTAGATTACAATATTTTACATTTACACACATAGAAGTTTATTACCTTCAACCACACCCTTGATAAGCACATAGAACCTGAGCCATTGCTTCATGTAGCCTTTGGAAGCAAAAAAAAAAAAATGCACACCCTTATTGACATATTCTCAGGTAGGGATCTGCGACTACACAGTCTTTCTTTGAACTACGGAGTTGAAATAGTCCTCTTTTATGTTCTATAAATACAGACCAAGAAATCACAAACCGCTTGGGAGAATAAATATAGTCTGGAAACCAAATGGAAAAGGAAAAGCTGATATTTATTTCCTTACACAGAAGCAGTACATTTTCATTAAAGATACAGTTTTGTGTTTGGAAAAGCACATTGGTGCTTTATATTTTTGTATCAGTGTTTATAAACTTAATATTATTTCCTAAATGTGCAGGGAATAGATTCCGTATGTTTAAAACAGGGAACAGAGCTTTATTACAGTTTCTGATGCTGTTGTGAAATAATTTTAGAATTGACTTTGAAAAACAGCCATAAGACGATGTTACATTTAGTATGCAGAGCAATATAAACCAGAAGTTTTCAAACTGTAATCAAGAATGGAAGACTAAGGATTGATCTCTTAACAGCACAATTCCAATTGTGAAAACCTGAGATCATCAAGCAAAATTTTATGCCAATCATTGCAGTAGGAGAAAATTGGGACCTGGCAAGATAAAAGTTGCCCAGAGCAGTTAGCTGATTCAAAAAGTGGGGTAGGATATTAGTTTACTTCTCAAAAGTATTGATAACAGCCCCAGCACTCCCATACACCTTTCTATAAAAATCTACTCAAACTAATCCAGTAGGATTTAAAACTCCCTAATTTTTAAATTTAAATATTTGCACTGCAATATTCTTATCTTTTGTTTTCATTACCTCCCATACTTTGTTACTGGATATGTGATTTTTCCTAAAGGAATGTGTGCAGTTCAGCTATAATGCAAAAACTTGCTATTAGTCAATTCAAACTATACACTCAGAAAAATAAAACCCATTTGTTTGATTAAAATGTGAAATCTGCACTGACAAAATCCATGTGTAAATAGACTACATTAAGGATATTCCCCACCACCACCAAAAAAAACCTCACAAAAGTCAATGGATTGTTTTGCAGAATTGCCCCGATCATTTTTCCCCAAATTCAACTCTTAAGTAACAATTTTTTAAAGATAAGCAGAAAATATTTCTTGGAGAACTGCCCAAAGTCATCAAAAGAGGTGCTTCCCAAGGAACGTGGAGCGCCTCTGATTGAATTCTTAAAACAGCCATATCCTTTAGAATACTTTCATAGCAGCTTCCAAAGTTATCTGCCATAAGTATTACATTTAAAAAAACCCCCCAAGAGTTTGAAGAATTACACTCCAGTTGTTTGCATGTGAGGCCTAAGCATATGCACTAAGTCACAATATAATGATGCAATTGGTCTCATTCCCAAATGGATTTGTGTTTTTTAAAAAAACACCAAAAACTGATGAATGCATTTTGTGTGGATTTCCTGTTTATAGATCTCACATACCCCTGCTTGTGGTCAAACAGATTCTACCGTTGTAAAACCATTAGTAACCGAAAATTGCTAAGTTGGCATGATTATAAGGGGGGTATGTGGAACTCTTATCAAGAACAACAGTCTTACTAATTGGGAGCAAAGCAAACAAGAGACTGAAACCGCATCAGGAAATGAATTGAGTTTTTTCTGTAATTTCCCCGGCAGCAGGAGTGATGGGCATTTCTGACATCCAGAAGCTGGTTTTTCTTTATGTTACTGGCCTCTTTCAATTTTTCCCAGATGTCCCAAGTTTGTTGAGACAAACAATTCAGTTCCATATCTGGACTTGCTAATATCCAGTTGCTTGGAATTTCACTGTGGTGCTGTAGATAACCAAAATAAATAAGAAATGAATCAAAATACATGTTCATGTGTGCTAACAATCCATTTTATCTATCATAAAATACTGAGAATGTATTTTAGTATTCCAGTTGACCTTGCATTTGTAGTTTATAGGATAATTTTTTGTTTGCCGTTTTGAAGGTAAGTTGGTGTGCTTCTATATACTGTACTACACTATATCACAGTCACATGCTTTGCTTGTGATCCAAGACTGACATACTTGGCCTTCCCCTGATCTGTAATGCCCTGATGCCTTAACCCATGGGAGTCAAACTCACAGCATCACATTGCTGCCACATGACATCAAAATGTTTTTCCCCTTCGCAGAGCTGGGGTGGGCGTGGCCTGTGTGTGACACATCTGCCCCATGGGCCACCAGTTTGACATGCCTGCCTTAAACCTTCAATCAGTTTCCTTACACAGAAATGGGATACAGTAATGCAAATTCAGTAGCAGTTCTGTTGCTGCCAGTCTGTATGGGAAGTCATTGTGCCTGTAATTTTAAAAAAGGTTCATTTGGTATGCCACTTTATGAGATTCTGCTCATGTAATGTAGTACATGTAGCATAGGTTATGATGCCATTCCTCATCTGCAACTTGTGGAAGAAAAGATATGGAATGCATAATGGAACATAAAAAGAGGGTAGACATAATATGTATATGTTTCCTTAACATTCCTTTCTCTCTGCACTGGAATTAGAATATGAAACCAGTATGAACCATTGCTAAAAATGCTTTGCTAATAATGCAAACTGAGCAAGTGATTTACTCATTGCAGATCAAAAAGATCTGCAATGAGTAAATCACTTGCCCAGTTTGCATGCAGATAAAATGTAAGTCCATAGTTTTTTTAGTCTACTATTTAATTAGACTATTGAAATATTAGCTATATACAACGTTCCTTCTTCAAGGAAATGTATCCAAAAGGACACTGAAACTGTACAGTGAACCTTTAAAGGATACAGACTCAAAGCCTTATCTTTTAGGAAGTAATAGATCAATTAAGTCCTTTTTAGTACCTCTAACATCCAATCGACACTCTATTTCTGCTTCACCACATTCATTCACTGCCTTGCAGGTATAAACGCCTCCATCAAATGGGGTGGGCTTGCGGATTTCCAAAGTCAACACTCCATGTTTACTGAACATGCGGTATTTGGCATCTCTAGAAAGGTCCACATTGTTTTTGAACCAGAAGATTTTGGGCTGTGTTTATGAAAACAAACAATAAGTGTGAAGGAGAAACAGGTCATTTTGAAGAGGAAAGGACATCTACTTTGCTACTTAGAGATTACATTGGAAACTTAAGCAGTCAAAATGCATTTTTAACCCAAACTTGTTTGTTTCCAGAGGTATTTCATACATGTTAGGTCCTTCAATTTTTTTAAAAAAATGTTATTTGCTAAAGATAAGAAGTATACATATAGTCCTTGACTTATTGTACAATTGCAATTGGGCCCTAAATTTCCATTGTTAAGCAAGTTGTAAGTTGTGCCTCATTTTATGGCTTTTTTTTTGGCCACAGTTGTTAACACATCGTGCAGTCATTAAGCCAACATAGCTTCCCCCATTGACTTTGCTTGTTGGAAATCAGCTGGGAAGGTTACAAATGATGACTGTCATAAGTGCATGTCAGTTGCCAAGTGACTGAATTTTGATCATGTGACCATGGGAATGCTGCAGTGGTTGTTGAAGACTGATCACAAGTTACTTTTTTCAATGCTGTTGTAACTTCACACAGTTAAGGGGCTGCATACGTGCACCATTGTGCCTCCCATCCCTGTCCTATTGTCCCCATTTATTCGTACCTATTTTCTGTATTCTTACTCATGTTTATACTTACACCTATTATCTTGTAAGTGATTGACAAATCAAATCAAATAAATAAAATAAATAAAGTTATTAAATGAATGGTTGTAAGTACCTGCAGTTTGGAAAATTCCATAAAAGATGGGCCAGAATCCACTGGCAAGATTAGCATGATGTATAAGAAGCAAAACAGACGTTCTTACCAAACCTCCTCCATGCAAATTTCATCGTGATATAGGACTATATGCTCAACCAATTTTCATATCTTAATGCTATTCTGTGATTTTCTCCCTTTCTGAAAATATATTTTTCTATTTCTCTCAAAGGTGACCTTCTCATCCTGACTCAAGCCTCTGCTTTTCTAATAATCTTGTATAACTCCTAAGTTCTTATCCTGAATTGCTAAAATATTTGTGCTTAGAAACAACACTGTCCTTGCCCTATTTTTAGGGCTCACTTATAAACTAGAATGTTTTCTGTTTTTCTATTGCTTCAGTATATTTATATGTTACAATGCCATACACACCTTAGCATAGTAATAGGAATTTTCCCACTGCAGTCATGTATATTAAAAATCCAGTGGTAGGATATAGTATGACATACCTTTGGGCTTCCTCTGACAGCACAACTGAGTGTTGCACTGTACCCAGAAACTACCGAACGATCAGAAAGGGGATGGGTGAATTTTGGTGCCTCAGAGAAGTCATGCTCTTTGTATTTAGATGGTTTGAAAATTGCTCCTGCAGCAATGAACAAGAGATAAAGTGAGGAGAAACCAAACAGGAAGTGTCCTGGTTTAATCATGCTCATATTTTAAAACAACCATTAAAAACATCCAGCTAAAATATTTTAAAATAGGATAGCAGGAACGCTAATAACATTCAGAAGTAAACAAAGATCTATGAAGGATGCAGTCTATTTTGTGCAATTCTCTTGCTTTTCCCTCTCCTTCCATGTTTGTGAAACTCTCCAATTGTCATTATCTAGAACTAGTCTAAGGATTAAAGAATTTGATGGAAGAATTGGAATTTGATTGGAAGAATTAGGAGGGACCTTCTAGTCCAAACCCTTGCTCAAACAGGAAACTAAAACATTTCAGACAAATGATTGTCCAATTTCTTCTTAAAAACCTCCAGTGCTGGAGCACCCACAATTTCTGGAGACAAGTTGTTTCACTGATTAATTGTTCTAATTGTCAGAAAATTTCTTGTTAGTTATAGGATGGTTGGTTCCTTGATTAATTTCCACCCATTGCTGCTTCTCCTGTCTTTCAGGTGCTTTGGAAAATAGGTTGATTTAGATATTGGAACACTGCTATCATGTCACCCCTTCTTTTCATTAAAAAGTCATTTTCATTAACCTAGACATCCCCAATTCCTGCAATCATTCTTCATATATTTTAGCCTCCAGTTCCCCAGTCATCTTTGTTGCTCTTCTCTGCACTTGGAGTAAAGCTTGGAATGAATATGACATTTCAGATCAAATTTACTAGTTTGTCTTTTTTAATTAGTATATTCATATCCTGCCTTTAGAGCTGTGGGACAATTCAAGCTGTTGTATTAATTGTTTCAGTCAGTTCCTTTTATTATTGGAGACTACGTTTTCTTCAAAGTTATTGTAACTTATTGTATTTCTGGATCAACTTTCTTACTTTATTATTATTGGCCACAGTTCTGTTGATATTAATTTAACTTTTGTATTTGTTGAACTGCCCTGCAACAAGTTGTCTCCCATGATGAAGTTGGCTAAGGTGAGGTGTCCCATTCCATGATGGAGACTCCCTGGTAAATGCTGATGTGGAAATTCTTGCACAAACCACTATATGTCATGTCATCTACCAATATATTGAATACTAAATTGTGCAATTATTTCAAATATTAACTGGCTTGAATAGCAAAAATTCAGTGGATATCCCATAGAATATATGACAACTTATTTTGACTTCAACATTAGGAAAGATAATTTTTAATGAGAATGTTGGCAAGTGCCTGTATTATTTCTCCTTGTTACCTGTCTTTTTAATATAGGCAGAGTTTTTGGTGGTTGTAGCATTTTCACTCAGCCCACACAGGTTTTCACTGAAGATCCTGAAATAGTATTCGTTTCCCATGATCAGCTCAGATACTACACAGTTAGTGCGCCGATAGTGATCAAAAACAGTGTACCATTCCTGGAAAACAAAAGTGTACTGAACCTTAAAATGTAAACATCTTTTTAAAAGTGGACATATGATACACAAGCATGATGATACAAAGCAGAACTTGATGAAGCCATAATGGATCCTAAGGTTAACTGGCTGTAATGTCTGTTCAGACAAGGTATACATACATGCACAAGGTAGCTGGATTATGTGCAATAAGAAGTCCAACTCTTAAACATAAACTCTTAATTTATTATTTTATCTTATTTATCCTTAAAATATATGACTTCATTTGCAGTCAACACCAATTCTTTCCCTACTTCTTTTCCTGCTTGCTGTACAGCCAAGCAATTTGGATCAAAAAATTGGGTTGTATTTTTCCTCCTTGCAATAATAGCAGAGTACTGCACAATATTCATGGAACCTCTAGCAGATGTACAATCAAGGTATAATATTAATTACACACACACACATTAAAAATCCTAATTGAATTTCAAGGGATGTTTATGAACTAAGACCTGTGTTAAAATTGTGTAGGGCAAGAGATGCTGCAACCTAATCACAGATAGACCAGATCTCTCAGTTTTCTACTGGGAATAAATACTGTTTTAGGGAGATGTACCATGCTATAGAATAGATAGAAGTGAATCATTCTCCATGAAAAACAAATAAATAGAAAATTACAGCTGGAATTTTTTTGGCCAAAGAGACTGAAAGAAGAAAGCAGTTTCCTTTCAATAGAATAAGTTGCCCTTAGAAGGCAGAGCAGAATAGCATTTCCTTTAGCCTAATAATTAACCCATAGAGGTGGAGAAATCTAGCTATAACTGCTCCAATACAATGGTTGACAAGTGAACCAGAATTCTTGGAGCAACTATTTTGCAAACAAGATTGTAGCTCTAATAGAATTTCTCACAATTCTATCATAGCCACAGGCATTCATAAAAAGGGTAATGGCTTATATCTTTTGAGTTCTACTTATATTTCATAGTCTAAAATTTTTAATGAAAGGAAAAGGAGGTTTTTTAAAAATATAAGCACTGATTATATACTTCTGGTTTGTATATATTATATACAAACTTAATTCTAACTGTGGAAATGATGAAAAAGTTATCTTAATTTATCATGACTGTAGGATGGGGAGTCCTGCAAGGTAGTCCAGAAGAGAAGCACAAACAAGAATACTAGCTCTATCTTGATTGTAAAGTTACATTAACAAAGTCTTCTGAAACTGAAAGTACTTCTCCCCTCCTTTCTTCATACATACTGAAAAATAAGAAGGCTTGTTCTAAAATATTTCTGATGCCCTCCCTCTTTCTGAGGGTTGAGATACGTTTAAACTCTGGTTGTCCAGTCTGTAATTAACAGATAACAGGTTATCAGAGTTGGAAGGGACCTTATAGGTCATCTAGTCCACCACCACCCAAGTGGGAAACCCTATACCATTTCTGACAAATGGCAGTCCAATCTCTTCTTGAAAGTCTCAAGTGATGTCACTCCCACAATTTCCGAGGGCAAGCTGGCAAATTCTCTCTCCTGCCTCCCAAGGTCATTCCCATATACTATTACAGGAAGCATTATTTAACTGCACATAGACCTAGGATGAATGTGTACCCTTACCCAGCCTATGATTCTTACCATTGTTTTTTTGTCTGCCTTCTGGACCACATATCCTGTGATTTGAGAATTGCCATCATCCTGGGGAGGCATCCATTCCAATGCAACACTGAATCCCCATACGTCCACAATCTTTATGTTCAGAGGAGGACCAGGCTTGTCTGGAAAAAGAAAAAAGAAAAAGAAAACACACAACCTGCTATACATAATCAGGAACTGCTCCTCAGTGTTTTTACCTAGATGTGATACAAATGGGAGTTCAGCTTAAATAACCTCATGTGCTGATATATTCCAAGTAGTCCTCTGCATCCAGTTTTTCCTCCTACAATAAATTTACCCTACCAAATATAGATGTGAAATATATATTCAGTGGCTACGTATTACAATAGAGAAAGGTAAAAACTATAATTTTCACTTTCTCCAAATCCATGGATGTTCACCATTAATCAATGAAAATCAAGAAATTAAAACTTTTTCTTTCACCTCTCCCACAACATCTTTTAAGCTGAAGTTGAATTCCATCAGTTTCTAAGATTCTGTGATTTTATTTGTAAACTCTCAAGAGTCATGCAGCTAAAATGGGCGTTTTGATACAAATGTGGTAAATAAATAAAACACTATACTAATTTGCATATACATATTGCTTAAAAACTGTTCTTAAAGAGAAATAGATTATTAATTATTGTATAGCTTTATAAAAATAAGATTAAAAAATATCTTTCTTGAGTGACACTTGACTTCTGGATTCCTCATGGACATGTAGTCTTTTTGGAAACAATATACAACTGGTTTGCCACTATCTTCTTCTGATATACTTTATAATTCCCTGCCTTAGGTACACAGTATATCTGGGATTTCCTTCAGATTTCCTTTCAAAATGAACCAGGTCTGACCTTTTTTAGCTTTCTCAAGATCAGCCAAGGTTAGCTAAATGTTGCTATTTGCTCTATGACCTTTCTCTCCCTCTCCCTCCCTCCCTTTCAAGATGTGATATGGTTGCACCCATTAATCCTTCTTAGCTGGATACCTGTTAGAGATAGCCAGCTGTCTATTAAACACTTAAAATGATCAATAATGAATTCTGGGAATATCAGATTGGGTTGCTCCTCTTTCAGATGATTTTATATATATATATTTTTACAGGAAATGAATTAATTTCCTCAAAAATAAGGCCCAATCTCAGAGAAAAAAAACTGATTGCATTGTCAGAGACATAATGTAAAGGAGTTCCTGAGACAAAAATTCAAATGAATCTAGAAAAACCCTCTATAGTCTATACTGTCTCAATTTTTCTATGTTTTAGTAGCTGTCGGCAAGGGTGGGATTCTACCTGGTTGGTCTGGTTCTATAGGACCGGTTATTATGATTCTGCCCAGTTCAGAAAAATCGCATCACTGGCTGGCCCCGCCCCACCCCACCCACTCACTCCTTACCTGGGATACGCACCATCCAACTTGCCTGCTTTAGCCTACTTTTTTGTAAGTTACTATTTTTCCTTTTATTTTCTGACTATCAGCTGTTCCAACTATCAGCTGTGCCCGGAGATTTAGATTAGCTAAAAAGCAGGACTGAAGCTTCTTATTTTTCAGTGCAGACTCAGGTAGAAAACTGCAGAATGGTAGATCTCTAAGTGATTCTGGGAGCAACTGAATCTGCCTGCCTGGTTTGCCTGATTTGGGTAAAAATTGTTCTTTTTTATTAAAAATTCAATATTTACTAATGGTGTGTTGTGAGTTAATTTTGTGAGTTTGCTTGTTAGCAAATTTAATGAGACAGACTCAGGTTACAGATTGCAGAATGGTAGATCTCTAAGTGATTCTGTTAGCAACTCAATCTGCCTGCCTGATTTGCCTGATTTGGGGTAAAAGTTGCTCTTTTTGTATAAAAAATTCAATATTTACATAAATATTTACATATAAGCCATGCCCACCCAGTCACATGACCACCAAGCCATACTGTAGGCCATGCCCACAGAAACGGTTGTTAAGAAATTTGAATCCTATCCCTGGCTATAGGTTTAATGCATAGAACTAAGCTCAGTTGTGAAATCCACCGCAGAAATTCTGACACTCTTGTAATAAAAGCAGTTGCTGTGGTTTCTAACTTGGGTTGGGTCTATGCTCAATCGATCATCAATCCAAAGAGGCACCAAGCCAATGGAGTTTATACTTAAATGTGAACATTTTTCTTACACGAGCATTAGGAAAAATATTTTTTGAAAAAAGGAATGAGAAGGATATTTAATTATTGTATTGCTGGGAGTCCTGCTACAACTAAATATATTTTGCAGAAGGATTGGTAAAAAAAAATCAACCTGATTTCAGATGAACTAAATTCTATTAAGTTGTTCCATATGAAGAGTGAGATACAACTGTTTAAATAAATAAAATTATCCAGCAGTTTCTTACCCATAATCTGCATAGTAATAGTGACCTTGTCACTCATGTTTTCTATTTGTACTTCAACTTCATATTTCCCAGAATGGTGGCGCTCTGCCTTTCGGATAAATAGAATAGAATCTGTATAACTATTTCGTATTCCCACTTCCTTGGAGTCTATTAGCTGACCATCTTTTTTCCAGACAACTTTAGGTCTAGGTTTACCCTGTGAAAAGAAAGAAAAATGGTCAGATTGAAAACAAATTTGATTTTCAGTACTTGCTTGTATTAATGGTCTGTTGCCTTTTATGAATAATTTTTTCCTCTCTGTTCTGTGTAGGCTTATTTTTTGTATATATACCCTGTTTCTCCAACAATATGACCTCCCCAATAAGAAGTCCCAGCATGTTTTTTAGGCATGAAATGAAATTAAGCCCCTCCCCCAAATTAAGGCCTATATTAAAACATGCGAAATGGGGAGGAATGGTGGGAGGGCTTGCCGTTAGGAAGTACTTTTGTTGCACACCTGGATATGGTGCTGCCTGCACTGACCCCGATACGAAGTGCCCCACCAATGCTGAGGTCAACATCCAAGCCGTTGCCACCCACCCACCTGAAGATGCAAAAGGGGGAATTAAGTCACCCCCGAAAAGACGTCCTAGCCATTTTTTCGGGGCTCAAAAAAAAATAAGACCTGGCCTTATTATATGAGAAACACGGTAGCTAGAAATATATAGCTATAGCCCTCACATAGAGCTACAATGAAGCCATCAGAAAATAATTTTAATTGACTTTTTACAAAATAACCAGTTCTCATTAGCACCTGCTTCTCAGGAAGATTTTTTTTTTAAATCATCACCATGGAACAATATACATCTGCCTGAAAGTCAAGAATCTGTTTTTTAAAATGTGTGCTTCAATTTATGCACTGAGCAGGAAAATGCCTTTCATTACTGTGAGGCTGGAATTCTCTAGAGTAGGTTAGTTCTTCTCTTTTAGCCTATCTCTTCCTTACCAGACAGAGAACTTGAAAGACACACACACTTGAGAGCATTAATGCATTTCAACAATTTAAAAGTCAAATCCTTCAAAAGATGAAACCTTTAACATCACTAATGTAAGCATGGCATGTATATTGATGTTCAAATGTATAGAGTATTTAGAATTTAATTTTTATTTTATCATGACCATAATCAGACATCACAGAAAACAAGATTTTTAGTGACAATAATGAGTTTTAATAGTGAGCTTTCCCTCAGACTCCTGCTTGCCTGCCCATCTCTGGCTTAAACTACTCCATTTTAGATTAAAAACAGTTTAGTATGCCATTCAAGACAAAATGCAATTTTATAAGCCACAGTTTAAAGCTTTGATTTTCAATTATTATATAGTCATTAAGTCACTGTCAAACACATTGGTATATATGCATTTATTCATTTATTCAACTTACATGCCACCCACTTCACCTGGAAGTTCAGCTAGATAGATTTATTCCAGGATGTTTAAAATTAACATGTGTTAAACAAGTAACAGTTCAAATTGTTCAGTTTGTCAAGTTTGGATAGCTAAAAATGGGGATGAAGGATTCCAATCATTCTTTGCAATTGCATTGGAGCAATAGAGGGAAATTGTACAACTTGGATTGTAGAGTAGAGTTTTTTTCCCCTCCTAAGATGAGTTGAAGATTTTCATAACTTCTGAATAAATTATTGTGTAATTTCTAGTTACCTTTCTGTTTGTTGCTTATCTTTTGATTCAAGCCAGCATTGCTCAACCTCAACAGCTTTCAAGGTTACACATACTGGCTGAGGAATTCTGGGAGTTGAAGCCCACACATCTTGCTGCCAGGGTTGAGAAAAATTGCCCTCAGATTTTAAATTAGCCTTTTTTTTTATATTTTGACCATTATGAGTTTTAGAAGTGTCTCTTTTGTGCAGCTTTTCACATTAGGGGTAGAAGGCAGAAATAACTTATTCAGTGATGGCACAGGATTTCTTTTCACTGGCTGTTCCTCAAAGTTCTTTCTGGCAGTGTACTTCCTTACAAACATTCTTGTATGGCAAAGCTAGAGATACTACCGTTCTACTCAGTTGAAGAGATATGACCACAAACATTGTTCTCAGCTAAATCAGAGGTGGTCAGTGCTTATGTAACTTGATGGAAAGATGAAAATCCAGACCAGATGAGCTTTCACCCAATGATGAGGAAATTTCTTGACACCTTGACAAGAATTACCCCAGAGATACATAGGAATACTTGTTTCCACTGTCAGTTTCTTCAACAAGGGTAAGACTTTGCCCTATGATCAATATAGATCCCAACACATACCTGGAAAGGAATTACAATGTTGATTGTATCACCAACTTTCTTCATTAAAGTCTGTCTGAGATTGCGTGGCAGCCTAATTTTAGGGCGCTCTGTAGATTAAAAATCAAGTCAGAAGATAATTGCTCTATTTCAGATCATTGTACATATGCATTGTATTTGTGCAGAAAAATAAGAAATGATTTTGACAATATGTATTAACTATTTACAGAATCAAAAAAACCCATAATTTTAAGCATGTTTAATGGTGATTACTTGAAGTTTTTTTTTTTTTAATACTTGTGCCATGACAAATGCTGCAAAGATACATGGGAATAAGAAATCACACTGGGGTTCTAATTGATCAATTAATTATCCATGAAATAGGCCATTGTGAGAGAAATAGGAATCTAAGAATATCTCAAGAGCTATAGATTGCTCATCCATGTTCTAGTGTAAACCAGCTGCTCAACCCAGTTTTTGGAGATTCTGGACTCACATTGGAAAGCCAGATTAATATGGTTAAAACTGAGATTCCAACATGGAACCCAACTTCAATAATATATCTATAAAGCTTCATTTGATACCTGCTAAGCAGCTTCGAGTATCTGAAAGTTTGTCAGATACTTTTTAAAAATTGATTTCTTTTAATGAGTCTACATATACTGCAATTCTTGGAGATTTTTTTTTCCTCAGTGAAAGAAGTATACCGTGACTGGTAGTGTCATCTTGACATTTGTTTCTAAATGGATGACTGCCTCCGTGATAATTATTTGTTGGAGCTTCCACAATATGCTTTCAAAATTCAAAATATTCCCTCTGGCCCCAATAAGATTAGAAGACTGATGAATTTAAAATATTAGGAAAAATGAACTCCGATAAACAAATTTATACTCCCTTGTACTCCAAGTAGCTTTTCATTAAAGAAATAATTATAAATGACTTCAGGAATTCTCTCAAGACACTTACGCAAGATCTCTTGAACAGTAACTGGTTCCTTAATCATTGCTGGTTGGCTTATCCCTGCTAAATTTATAGCAGTGATGCGAAAATACAATTTGTCTCCTGTAACCAAATCTTTAAGTAAGACAGATGTGCGTTCAATGGGGCTAGGAAGAGCTGGAATCCATTCGGTGGCTGCAGATATTAAACAACAAACTGCTAGATATTTTTTAACCATATTTTTATAAGACTTTGTCTAATGGCATGATAATTCTATTTATTCAAAGTAAGTTGAACTTATTCAAAAGCAAATTCAGTCGGACATTATAATATTAGGTGAACTTGAGATTGCTAACTAAACTTAACATAAATCTAAGGAACAGTTAGAGAAGGGAGAGTCTGTATTTTGAAATTGGATCTATTGAAAATTACACAAATCACAGCTTACTTTAACATTTGCTGTAATAAGTTTAGAAATAATGACTGACAAGATAAAAATGTGTTACAAATACTATCACCAAAAAACATTAGTTCCAACCATTTCTTTGGAGGTAGAGTCAAACAAAATACATAACTGCCAAAATTCATCCTGTAAGTTTATATCCACTCTCATAAATTAGTTCATATTTGGTTATCATCTTTGTTTCTACAAATAGTCATCAACATTTTAGGAAATAGGCACCCCCTCAAAAGAGCATCCCTGTGATATTAGCCAGTTTTAAAGTGTAATCTCTCTAATATTTTGTTCATATTACAGTATCCTCCTGTCTCCACTTTATCAACCTGAAGATCAGCAAAACGGGTGTTATTATTCCTTGGAAGGTATTTCAGAATACAGCAGGGCTTACTCACATCCTTCTCTGCAGTATTCAATATTGTAGCCATCTAATCCTCCTGCTCCAATCCGTTCGGGGGCTCTCCACTTCAGGGTAACAGAAGTGTCAGAAATGTCTTCTACAGTAAAGTGTGTTGGCTCACTTGGAGGAGCTAAACAAAATGCACAAACCAAAGACTTTGCATGATATGTTAAAACTGAACAACAGTAGTATTTTTATTTTCCTGATTAAAAATGTCAGTTTATAATATTTTAAGTTTTTGCAAAATGTCATTTAAAACTATAAAAGCAGAAGTACAATTTTTTTTTATCAAAAGCCGTTTCCTGTATGACACACAAAATGTTTGTCAAAAATGAAGTACCTTATCAAAGAAATCCATGAAGAATCTTAGACTTTGAAAGAGCTTCCATAAAAATAGACTTTTGACAGTGAAGACTTCATGTTTTTAGAAAACCAACACCTTTACTGAAGATACTAAAGATTTGAAGAATGTAACTGTGGTAAAAGTAGTAATAGGAACATCACGTGGGGCTTGGTAAGTTAACAAAAATTTCTTACTTAGGTCTGGAAGATGACAGCCATTATTGTAAGTTTAGAATAGGATTTCCTAAGATGAAAATAGGTGAAGATGGAGGCTGCTGAATTCTGTATCATTGGCAGCATTTAAGCACTCTTGTGAAGCATAGCTTATACTTGTTGGAACTCATGATCACATGGGTATAGCTAAGTTGTGTGACATTTTCTCATTTGATTCAAGAAGAAGGCAGAAATTATCAGCTAACATGCCAATAAAATGTGTATAATGAATGCTCTTAACCCCAAAATTAACAGCTATAGGCAAGACAAGAAGGGATACCGTATTTATTTTTGATTATTTCAAGAGTTTCTTTTATCGGGACTTGAGTGAATAGTGAAAACACGTCGAAACTTACAAGCAGATCTTGTAAGTGAAACCACGTCAAAACTTACAAGCAGATCTTCTTGTAAGTTTCGACGTGGTTTCACTATTCACTCAAGTCCCGATAAAAGAAACTCTTGAAATCATCAAAA
>BHFT01017321.1:0-29772 GCA_004320025.1 Laticauda laticaudata
ACTACGAATCGCCACCGGTGTGTGAAAATTAGCGAGCAGATTCCACCTGGGCTTACGCAAGTTTTCTAACCCTCCCATTTTCCCATTCCACACACGTGATTCATGGTCTTGACAGACCCACATACCCACAACCAAAGCACCCAAACAACAACACACATGACGGGAGAGGCGGCCTCATTTCCAAACTTCTGATGCTGGAGACGACCAAGTTGTTCACATCACTATCATGGCCCGTAGACGGCCTAATCTGTCTTCGCATCAAGGCCGCCACACACATAGCAAGTGCCATTAAAACCTCCCACACTCAGCAGCAGGCCCAACGATAGATCAGGCAACGCAGTGGCCACGGCATTTCTACCCGTCTCTTCAGGAAGTCAGTGCGAGGTTTTGGGTAAACCGGTTAGTCAATCTATTGTTGCCTCTTCTTTCTCAACATCCCAATTGCCCCACTATATCTCCAAGGTACTGCCGACTCAGGGGGCAGATGGCCATCAATTGCCCTGGTGATGTCAGGTTGCGCCTCCCGGCGCTTCTATATGTGTTTTCTTCCATTTCCCTGTCACATACCCAAGGGTCTTTGATCCAGAAGTTATTGGCAGCGAACTGAGCGGAACTTGATATTTGCGTCGCCCCTGACCTGGCCCAGGCGAAACTGTGCGTTCACAGATTTACAGGACCTGTCAGAAGAAACAACTTTGGAGATAATTCCACCATTCTCAAAGGTTTTCCCTCTCCCAAGGGCCGATACTCCACCTCGAACCCCCAATGGCTCAGTCTGGTCGTATGGCAGGTTGAGCGGAAGCTGTTTAAGGGCCCAACAAATTTCAGGGATGCTATTGCCACGATTCAACATCCAGAACAGGCCATCAACAATCATATATACGCGGCCACGTGGTCAGCCTTTTGTCGCTGGTTGCCAGGGTCTAGGGATCAAACCCAACTGTCAATCAATAGGACAATTATTGGGCTTTTTTGCAGCGAGGCGGTTGACAAGGGCGGCCTATCTCCAAATACATTATGTAGTAACAGGTGGCAGTTTTTAGCCTCGGTTGATAACCTGTGGAGACCTCCGCTTTCCATAGCACTACCATCCACATCGTCCGCCAGTTTTTTCAAAGGGTCGCTGCCGCCAAACTTTACAATCCTGCAATTTCACCTCTATCCCACCTTGAATCTCAACAAGGTGTTTACTTGCCAGCTTATAACCCGGTCCGTTCGAGTCCTCTAAAAGCCACTAGTCTTCAATTCCTGACGTATAAGGTGGCCGTCCTAATTGCAATCACATTCAGCTAGAAGAATTTCCAAATTGGCCGGCATTGTCAATGTGTAAGCGACCTGTGGCATGTTTCATGCGGGACAGAGTGATTCTCCGTTTGGATCCATTGTTCACTCCTAAAGTAAATTCACCTTCCTACAGAGCGCAGGAGTTCCGGGTCCTTCCAAACATTTCTGTCCCGAAACCATCTCAATATGGCTGGAAACATCAATGACATAGAGCTTGACTGTGAAGCGGTCTTACGCATCTATTCTAGACCCACACTACGGCATTTCGAAAAATCTGCAGGCTCCTATTTCTATACCTTCAACCCAGCCACTTAGGACAAAAGGTGTCGTCACGACCATCGCCGTAAATGGTGAGAGCCACCATAGCTTTAAAAGTTATGAATGCCAGTCTCATCTCAGTTCCTAATGGCATTAACAGCACACTCAACAAGGAGTGGTTGGCAACAGCACATGGACCGCACAGCGCCTCCATAGACAAAAATTTGCCAGAGCTGGCAACTTGGGGGCTGCACCATCGCCCTTTGTGAACATTATAAAATTGATGCCTTATGCCTGAGCAGATGCTTCATTTTGGCAGCAAGAGTCCTGCCCAGAGGTCCACAGATTTTATAGGAGCTGAATCTTTGTTCCAACAGAGTCCTCCCCTAATGACAGGCCAAGCTTTGGCTGATATCCAATTTCTGGAGGCTCTGAACAGCTCATGGAGAAAGCCGGCATTCGGTACTTACCTCGATACCGCCCATTCTCTGTGAACTGTAAGGCCATTCCAGCCCCACCCATTTCTTTCCATTGTGTGGGTTCTGTTCCACTCAGGCGATCTAGCATCACGGTGATGAGTTCTGGGACTTTGGCACTCACGTCTTCACAAACTGGCGGATGCTTGAGGAGGAGTCCCTGGAGGAGGAAGCTGCGTCCCAGAGTTTTTAAAGCCCAGCCTTTCCACGACAGCAGACTGAAGCACCTCCCATCTCTGGATGCTCTTCACAGCTCACAGAGAATGGGCGTATCAGGTAAGTACCAACGCCCTTTCTACCACCACAACTGTACCACCACCTCTTCATGATGGAGGAAGAGAGAGGAGTGGAATGATTACTGCTCTGCTACTTGGCTGAAAATTCTGGAAATATCTAGAGGACACAAAGCAAAGAAGCCTTTATTAAATAACTGTTTACTCACTCTCCATATTCTGTATGCCATTAATCTTTAATGGTCAGAAATAGTAAGGCATAGTCAGAAGTGGGATGCTACCGGTTCTGCCCAGCTCTATAGAACCGGTAGCTCTGAAGAGCAGCAGACATAGAACCTTCTGTTTTGTGTCTGCTGCTGTTTGGCCTACCCACCTGCCCAGGCTCTTTTGGTGTATTACATGCACACACAGCATGTGTCTGGCGCAAAACATAAGTACCGAACCAGTAGTAACACCGGTTAAATCCCACCATTGGGCGTAGTGCTTTTCCTCCAGCATTGTATTTATGGCTGTTGTATTTATTATCTGACTGTATATTTTAAAGCAGGCATGAATTTGAAAATGTTTTTGAACATATTCATACAGTGTTTGAAAAAACTCACTTCCTGGTGAAGGAACAAATACATAGGATTTTGTTAGATGTTTATATTACATATACCAATCTGTTAATTAAACAAGTGGTTGGTGAAAATTAAGAACATACAGTCAAATGAAGGCCAACACTTTCTATAACTTCACTTATATTTTATTTCTTTACTTGAAGATTCTTTGCAATCAATAAGAGAAGATGATGGAACTGTGACTATAAATAGAAGAGGCGCAATCAAACAAGCAAAGATCCACTATATTAAAAACCATGAATTCATTGCCACTTTTTTTGGACAACCTACATTTTGCTCTGTCTGCAAAGATTTTGTCTGGTAAGGAAAATAATACTACCTTTTAGATGTCTGTTTTTAATGTATATTGTTCTACCACTGAAGAATTTCCGTCATTTTTCTTTCATTGTGAGATTGAATATGAGGTGTCTATGGTAACCTTATTTTTCCTCAGAGAATTTCACCCTGTTTTCAGAAAGCCCTAAAAAGTTTAATCAACTTATCTGACAGTTAATAGGAATTAGTTCACAGGGAAATGAACTAATGATGTATGTAACTTCATGATCACCACACACAATAACCCTGATAGATTTCTCCCCTTTAAAAAGAACTTGATCAGATTTCATGGATAATGACTCTGCCTCCCTCTTCCATGGGAATGACTACCAGGAGCCAGATCAACAATGCAGAAATGTTCCTCGCCATCTTAGGATACTAAAATTAGTGCCACATCCAATAGTAATACCAGGGTCTATAATGAAAGCATAGTTGATTCTATTCTGATTACTACAGCCTTATTTTTATCAAAAATCAGTGTCAAATTTTCTATAATCCTATTTCAAAATGGCTCTAAAATGTCACCATTAATGAAATCTGATTTGGGCAGTTTTCAGCTGCTTTTGGTACAATCTACTTGTTTAAAATTTAGTAGTCTTCTTAGTTTTTGTAAGAGCTTCCAGATAAAAAATATATTTTGAGAAGCAACAGCACTTCCGAAGAGTGAACACTCTTTGTGCTTATCCTTTGTGCTTCCATCCTACATTTGGAACTAAAAGTTCATTTTTTACCATTTATTTCAGCATGCACTTGGTTTACCATTTTTTATTGAACTGAACTTTCTTGTTTGATATCATTGTCCTGATTCAGGACAGTTGTGAAATTAGTGTTTTTTATTACATATTGAAGGCATGTCACTTCAAAAGAAATCTGTTGCTCCTATAGAAGAGAGTATATACAAATATGAATTAGAAAGAAATAAGCTTTATAAACATGGTCCTGACTAATCAAGTAGTCTCTGCAACTTAGATGTGAAGATTTTCTTCTATTCACGGTTCTTTTCTGTCTATTTCTTTTATAGGGGGCTAAATAAGCAAGGATATAAATGTAGACGTAAGTATGCTGCATCAGTTTTTATTTTGGGGTCCGTGAATGGGTGTTGGTAGAAGTTACCGTGAATGACCCTTCTATCTATGCTGCGAGAGCGCCCAGGATGGGTTGACTCCTACCTATGATGTCATAGCTGTATGTACTAAGAGTCTGTACTAAGACATAAAAGCCAGCCCCTGGGAGAGACCCCAGCTTTGGCGAAGATACTTGACAGACTGAAAGGTGTCTCTGAAATAAAAACAGAAATACGTCTTACCCTCTCTGGACGAATCAAGGGAGGGGCTGGGCTCTCTTGCAGCATAGATAAAAAGAGTGTTCACAGTAACTTCTACCAACACCCATTCTCCTCCATGCTGCATCGAGAGCCCAGGATGGGACATACCAAAGCTTGCTAAATGTCCCACAGGCGGGTCCTCGTGCTGGCTCATCACAACCGACTGTGAACCACTTGTTGAAGCACTGGTCTGGCAAAGGGCTGCAGTGCGCCGGAGGCAAAAGCATCCAGACGTTAGTATCTGATGAAAGGAGAGGGATGCTCCACGATGGCCGCAGACAAATCTCACTCCAAGGATGCTTGGTTGCCCAGGCACAGAAGTGGCCAGTACGCTGGTAGAGTGTTGCCGTTCCAGGACCCTTCGGGGAACCGGAAAGGGCTGCAAGCTTTTGTAGCTGCTCAATGCAAGAGACCTGACCCACCTGCTAATATAGGAGAAGAGGCCTTGTGCCCAAGTGAGTGAGAGAAAAATGGAAACAAACATGGCTTCCCGATTTCCCTGAAGGAGGAAGTGGCTTAATTGTATATCCTAAGAGTCCTTTTATGTCCTGCGTGTGGCCACTGCCGCTCTAAGTCATGGTGTGTGAGAGGACAGAAGTCAGGCAAAAACAATGTCCTGGGACCTGTTGAAACCAGGGTTTAACCTTTGGAATTAAATGAGGGGTCCCAGATGAGAATAACCTATCATCGTGAAAGGAACAAAGGTCCTGTCTGATGGAAAGAGCAGCGAGCTCTGAAAACTCCTAGCAGAAGTGGAATGGCAGCAAGGAACACTATCTTCAGAGTCAGGAAACGGAGAGCACCTGTTTAAGGAGTTCAAAGGGGGGCTTTTGTAAGGGCATTAAGGACCAAATGAAGGTCCCAGAAGGATACCTTGTGAACCAACGGAGGGTGAAATGTTGTGGAAAGCCCCTTTCAAAAATTTTCCTTGAACTTCAAAAGTGTGATGGGATTAATGGAAGACAGTTGAACCCCAATGACAGGACTGAGGAGAGGGCCGCAACCTGCCTGCATAAGGAGGGCCAAACTTCTCCAGCCGCATGCTGAAGGAAGCTAAGACTTCTCCAACTGGGCTGAAGCAAGAGAAAGGACCAACCCGAGGCACCGATTGGGAAAGAAGCCCCCCCATTCCAGGTGGCATCATAGATGCACGCTTGTAGAAGGTTTGTGAGAAGCCAGTATAGTACGGATGACCCTTTCTGGAAGATTCAGCCTCCTCTAGCTGCTTGCCCGCTCAAGTGCCACTGGTCAGACATTGAACATGGGGCTCTGGGTGGAGCAGGGTCCCCTGGTGAAGTGGAGATTTGATGGGCAGGGATCCTCCAAGGGAGAAGCCACACGATAGATTTGACCATAGTCCACAAATCAGGGCCTTCTTGCCAATAGGGTGCCCAGAAGGAGAGCTCCGGCACATTCATCCAACATCTTCCGAATTACTTGCCACGAATGATGCGGGAAGCGGAGCAAAGGGTGTAGAAGAGATCCTTCAGCAATCTTGCACCGAAGAAGCATTGGTCCCTCTCCACTCCCTGGAACGGAAACTGGTGAAGAATCTGTTGACCTTGGGCGTTTTGGAGGAGGGAGAAAAGATCCAGCCTCTGGCTGTTCTGAATCTGGAGGAAATGATCCCGGGGGGTGGGGTGAATAGAGATGGCGAGAAATAGGACCATTCTGCCTGGGTTGAACTAGCTCCTGCTGAGCCAGTCGCCCTGGGAGTTGTCGACCCCGTGAGATGTGGTCCGCGAGATCGCTAACAGGTTTTCTCTGCCTATAACCCCCAGCTGTAAAGCACTCTCTCAATGAGGGCTTTTGACCGTCATCCCCCCTTGCCTGGTTGGCATGAGCCTTGCGGCCATGTTGTTCCGTAAGGTCTAGAATATGAGAGCTAGTCACTGATTGCTTGAATGCTTGAGAGCCAGAAAAATGGCTCTGAGCTCTCAGCCAATTTATGGAAGGGTCTGTTTCAATCTGGATCAACCCCCTGAGCTATCTGGCCCTGCTTATGGGAACCCCAACCCAGGAGGCTGCATCAGTGGTTATCACTAGCCTGTCTGGGTCCATGAGTCTCCCCAGGAAAGATGGGGAAATGCCACCATTGAGAGATTCTCTGGATTTGTGGCGGGAGTGGGACCTTGATGGATGAGTGGCTGGTTCCTGATCATTGGTAGGGAAGCAGGAACCATTGGAGGGCTCGGAGTGGAGCTGAGCCCACAGGACAATGCCAATACAGGAAACCATTTCCCCAGAAGTTTGGACAGCAGCGACAGAGGGACAGTTGATGTTGCTAGATCTGGCTGATGATCTCTTCAAGCTCTTTCCACGAGCTGGGCACAGGAAACCTGGCACGACATGGTATTGATGACTGCTCCCAAGTGTTTGCAATTTGTTGTACGGAAAGATGCTAGCTCTTTTTGGTGTGATGGAAAATCAATGGCTCTGGAGACATGACAGGGTAATTTGCAGGTCCCCGATGGGCCGCAAGGATGGAAGAGGAAGAATCCAAAAATGTCGTCCAAGTAGCATTGGATCCTCACTGGAATAAAATGCAGAGATGCCACCAGTGCTGCCAGAACCTTTTATGAAGACCCTTGGAGCTGATGAGAGGCTGAAGGGAAGTGCTCGATGCTGGTAATGGTATTCTGAATAACAGGAAACGGAGAAACTGGTTGATGATGAGGCCAAATTTGGGATGTGGAGGTAAGCCTGCTGTAGATAAATGGAAGAGAGAGGTCACCCTCACTGAACGCTCTCTAAAATAGAATGCAGAGTCTGCATTTTAAATTGCCTGTATTTACAAATTGGTTGAGGAAATTTTAGATCAAGGATGGCTCGCTAACCCCCTGAGGCTTTGGCGAACGATGAAAAGAAGAGAGTAAGCCCACGTCCCCATTGAGACTGGGGAACAGGTTGAATAGCCCTGATTTCAAGAAGGTGCTGAATGGCCTGATTCATGAGGCTTGCCTGGAAATGTTCGAGACACAGGACAGATTAAAAAAATTGGGGGGGGGTTAGGAAGTCCATTTGTAACCCTAATAGCATTACCTAATAGCGCTGAGCACCCAGGCGTCCGTCATTGACTCCTCCCATTTGAGGCAAAGAAGGCTAGGTGACCTCCGATGGATTGGGAGAACAAGGGATTACTTAGAGCGATGGAAGGAACGCCCCTCCCCCCGAAAGGGCCATTTACCAAGCGAGAAAGTTGTTGCCTGCCAGATGTTTCTGCCCGTTGGTCTTGGTGTTGGAGTATGGCCTATGAGAGCAGGAGAAGCGAGATGAGGTCTCCGCTTGGAAGGCAGGACGCGATAAGGAGTAGCGGTGATAGTCGGCTTTCTTCCCAGAGGAAGAGAGAATTTTACAATTGTCTCTGGTTTTGATAAGATAAGGTTCCAGAGCATCGCCAAAGCTTATCGTCTGTGAAAGGAACTGAAGCCAGATTCCATTTTTGGCATGACTCCACCTGCCAATTTCGGAGCCATAAAAGTCTTCTTGCTGCTACAGAAGATGCCATGGCCTTGGATGCAAATTGGCGGAATTGAGAGTGGCATCCGCAGTGAATTCCGTTGCTGCATATAATCTTTTATTAAGGTCTTGGTGGGACCAAAGTCGGAGCAGGCAATCTATTCTGGAGTTGGCACAGCCACCATATGGATGCCCTGGGTGAAGAAGGATGCTGCTGTTGAAGCTGAACAGCCAAGCAGGCAGTCTGGTGATTGCGCTTGAGGGTTCTGTTCGGAAACATTTATCATCGCGGTTTCAGGATATCTCTGCTCCGGTGGAAGTGCCAGAAGATGAGAATGAGGCCAGAAACCATAATGTCAACAAAAGGCATTGCCAGGGCATTGTCCAGAGCTGCGCTGACATTGTAGAAACACTTATCTAGAGAAGATGGGCGAGGACCTGCCGAAGTAGAGCTCACTGCTTCCTTGACCATGTCCAGGGAAACAAATAGGGAGAAGGCAAAACCTCTGCATGCACTACAAGCTTGGAGAAGAGTGAATCCCCTTGGCTAGAGTGATTTCTTTGTGGCTTGGGAGTCCTTCCTCTGGCAACAGCTTGGCAGTGACCAAGGCCTTACTGATAATGGTCTGAAGAGTGTAGGTTTGAAAGACCAATGCAGAGGATGTCTGCTCTGGGTGAGAATCCTCTTCCTCTAAAAGATTTTGGTCAAAAATCTCTTTTACTCTTTATCTTCATTACTCTTCACACTCTGAATGAGAGGAGTAACTGTGTTCAGATGGTGAAGGCCTTCCTTCCTCATCACCTCTTCCCATTCTGGTTGAGAAGAATGGACCCTGAGGTCCTGAGACCTGTGTAAATCAGGATGATGAGGCAAGGAACTTATAGATTGAGAAGGAGAAGGGCTTGAACCTTTTCCAGAGGTTGAAGAATTTGCTTGAAGCCTTCAGACAATCCCTGCCTAATGGCTGATGAGACTACATCTTGGAATATCCCTTGGTCTATGCCTCAAAGGTAGAAGCAGAAGTCTGAAGGCCCGCTGCTGTGGATGTGAAGGTGGCTTCGGCCTAGATTGAGGAGAGATTCGAGGCCTGGAGGGTAGGGGGAGGATCATTGGCACAGAAGCCTGTTGGAAATAAGGCCTAGATCCTGCTTAAATCCTGAAGATCAGATTGTTCTGCAAAAGCCTCAGGAGACCAGGATGGAGGATGGAAAGGCTCATAATAATTCTCCTCCTCTGGGAGGGCTTAGCTAGGGGCCACGGGTATCACTCTGAAACATGCTGTAGTAGCACTCCCTTTTGTTGAATCTAGAGCTGCATGTCTGTGCTTCTCTGCCTTCAATTCAGCCTGAGTTGCCTTCTTAGGGCTAGACGCTTAGCTTTGATTTTAGCAGCCACCTCCCCTCTGGACTGATTGGGTGCGTTGCCTACGTCTTTTTTCCTATTGAGAGAAGAGAAAGAGAGAGAGAGAGAGAGAGAGAAGGAGAAAGAGAGAGAGAGAGAGAGAGAGAGAGAGAGAGAGAGAGAGAGAGAGAGAGAGAGAGGCTGGTGAGTGTTATCTAAAAGAAGCTTTCAGAGACACAACTACTGACTGAAAGGAGCTGAGTCAAAAGCTGGGGTCTCTTCCGGGGGCTGGCTTTTATATCTTAGTACAGTCTCAGCTATGATGCCATAGGAAGGAGTCAACCCATCCTGGGCTCTCGATGCAGCATGGAGGAGAATAATTTCAATCATTAATTTCAATTTTGCTCAGAAGATATACTAACGAATAAATACTGATATGCTGACTGAAATTTTAGAAACTAGAGAGATATATTTATAATAGTTTACTGAAGCAAACTATAAAAGATGAAACTATATCAGAAAAATAAGTTTATTGTACATGATAAAATCATGTAATAATAATAAAAATATTATTACCATCAAGATAAACAAAATTATAATGCAGAAACTAAATGAAAAAGAATAAAATAATTTAATTTGCTCTTTTGTGGCATAGCAATATTGATTTAAGTGTCAATTGATTATAATTTGTTGGGTTATTAAATTCCCCTGGTTTTTTCCCCAAAAGATGAAATTTAATTTTTTGCACCTTTTGTTTCTGTTGTTTTGAAGAATGTAATGCTGCTATTCACAAAAAGTGCATTGATAAAATCATTGGGAGATGTACTGGAACTGCAGCAAACAGTAGAGATACAATGGTAAGTAAACAGTGTCTTACATTAGGTAATGTTTATTATTTGACAAAAAAATCTTAAAACAAACTTTGAATTTATATTTACACATGTTTAATTTGTTTATAGCTTTCTTTTGTTTAACATTCCCTTTCCTACAAACTAAGTTATCAAAAAGAAAAAAAGAAAAATGGCCTATGTAGAGCAGAGACAAACCAATATAGATATTTTCCGTATGTTTTGGAGAAAATCCTTTCCTCAAAGTCCTCAAAGAAATTCCAGGAAACTTTGCATTCTGTTCACAGACCTTACATGGATTCTATCTTGTAAACACTAGCTGGTCTCTTTGACCCAGAAACAACTCTTCAAAAAATCTTTTTAAAATGGATTATCTCTGACCATTAGTTTAGATCAAGACCTCATTGCTCCTGGAGTTTAGTCACACTCTAAATCATTTGGTAGCATATAAAGAACGTGCAGTTTTCTTAGAATCAGCATTATGTGGATGGATTGATCAAACAGGGAGTGTCAAGTCACTCATTTTGGCTTTGTGTGAAATAGGCAAAAACATGAGAAAAGTACTTAATGCAATTTTCTAAACTAAATTTACTAGAGTATTTACTTAAGCAATATGCCATGGCAAGAAGAATTTTAAAGTACTTCTAAGCAATTTAATAATGAAACATAAGAATAAAAATCAATTTGATGGGGATCATATAGACAACCACAATTGATTAAAATGTTAATGAAATAGCTGAATTCTTTTTTTTAAAAAAAGTCACCTTGCACAAAAAAGAAAATGCATGAAAGATTCTGCTAGTATAAGCATGAATTCAGGTACCATGACATTCTCAAGAATGTTCTTGTGGCTGCTGGGACTTAGGTATTACAATAATCTTTTTACCGCAAACTGAGATCTAGGCAGCAACAAATGGATAGAACATGCTTGAAATTATTTATTAAAGAAAGATTTGCATATTTTACATTCAGAATGCCAAATTTTGTTTCTCTGATATGGAACCTATATTCTGCATTTTTTTAACCTCTGTGGAATTGATCAGATGTATTACTTCTTTGCTAACATTGTCTGCTTCCCCACATCTGCTCCCTGAAAAATATATGATTTTTAGAATGCTAAATTGATGCCCCATATTTTCAAAGAAGCCCAACTCACTCTAAAAGCTAATTGAAGTAAATTACTGGACGATCCTTGTGTCTGAATCCTTCTGAAATCCAGATTTCAGAAGGATTTAAACACATAGAAGTTTAACATTGAAAAGAATGTTAGCATAGCATGGTGGACAGAACAATACACGAAATGTTTTGATAAATGTATTGTTTTGTGTAGGCTGTAAACTGTTTTTCTTTCAAATAAATATGAGATTTCTAGACATCCATGATAAATGTACATCAGTTTTTCAGCAGTTACATAACTGTTTAACTAGATTTGGCATTGGAAACTTGGTTAACATCAGAGAAAAAGGGTTGTTGTTTATCCTTTATTCTAATATAAATGTATCTTCAGTTTCAGAAGGAGCGCTTTCATATTGATATGCCTCACAGGTTCAAAGTTTATAACTATATGAGCCCTACTTTCTGCGACCATTGCGGTAGTCTTCTCTGGGGACTAGTAAAACAAGGATTAAAATGTGAAGGTACAGTCTTTATTTTCGATCATTAAAGGTTTAAAATAGAAAGCAACAACAACAACAAAAAAGATCTGTGAAAGGCAGGCTATAAATCAGATTAATAAATACATTTTCAGGAATATGAAATATATGTGATTTTATTAGACTGGACAACTTGCAGCAGTATTTACAACTAAAAATACACAAATGATCTCAAAACCAACACTTTTTGTTGAGGGATGGGATTTTCACTAAGTGCATTTTTTTTCTTTTTATACCAAAAGTAGAAAAAAGTTGTTATTTTTATCAGTAATAAACTATTTTCTTTAGATTGTGGAATGAATGTGCACCATAAATGTCAAAAGAAAGTGGCAAATCTATGTGGAATCAATCAGAAATTATTGGCAGAAGCTTTAAATCAAGTTAGTCAGGTATGTATTGTTCCCTTTAAATCAAGTACATTTAAATCTATAAGTAAATCCAATTTTGAATTCCGAATGATAATGCTATATTATAAATGTTGCTTATATATTAACTTTAGTGGCTTTACATGTAATAATAATGATGATGATGATTTTTAAAAATCTTGTATTAGATACAGTGCAGAATTGTGGTAAGATTTTGCTCATATCTATATTGGCTATTCATTTGTTTCCTATTCTAAATTGTCACCTGATAAACGATAATCATGATGAGGAATAGGAATAAAATTGTGCTTTATTCTCATCCGTTTCCTTTGCCCCCTATCCAGATGAGCTCATAGAACATTTCATGATTTTATAAAATCCCAATTCGCCATTGTATCCAAAGCAGCAAACTATGAAATTCATCCCTTAAATCATAAAAGTAAACCCAAAGAATCATATTAGAACTGAAGTTATTCTAATATCTTTAGAACATTACTTGAGGATTTAGAATATAGTATCAAGAGTCTGTTCTCTAAGTTAATTAATTAATTAATTGAACATAGCTTGATTTCCATCTTTAAATTTGGAAACATTGCTAATTTTATAGAAAATGTCTATGTAGGTGGAGCCAACTGATGTTCCCTTTGCAACCCTTAATATCACATGTTGTGCAATTGTTTTGTGTTCAAGTGTGAATTTTGTAAGAACATGAAAGCAGCAAAAAAAGGATATAAAAATACTTGAAGAAATCTGATGCCTTAGGCAATGATAGGATCTGAATAATTGAAAATGAGGAAGAGAAGGAGAAAAAACAAAATTAAGAATTTTAGTTAAGTAGCCTTTGACTAAAAACTGGTTGTTTAATGACTATTTGAAATTACGACAGCCTAGGAAAATACTTCTGGCTATTGTAAAATGTTGAGCCAACCCCTGTAGTCAGATGACTGAATTTGGGTTGCTTGGCAGCCAACTTGCATTTATAATAACTTGTGGTATCCCATAATTATGTGAGTGCAATTTGAGACATTTTTTGCTTGTTTCAACCATTCAAGAGAATGATTTTGTTTAGCTACTATATGATTCATTTAACAATAACATAATTTGGACTTATGGCATGTGATTAACTTAATGACTGCTGTAAAAATGGTAAAAAATTTGATTTGGACCTGTGGGTGCCTCAATTTGTAACACAGGACCAAAATTCTGATCCAAAATGTGGACATAAATTGAGGATTATCTGTAAAGACTATATGAAAAATATGTAGGTCAGCTGAGGCTTTGGTAGTAATCAAGTTAAAAAACTGCCCACCTTACATACTGTACTGTACTGAATCTCTTCTGAAATCTGTAAATAATTACTTGTATAATATGTAATATGAGTACCCTTATTCACACATTACGGTTAAAAAAACCACCTCTACATGCAAGTACAGCTCATATGAACAGGCCATTTGTTATTTCTCATGGAAATATTCCTGTGCCTTCACAAGTGTTATAAAGAAATCTGTGGAGTTTGTTAGCTATGAAAATAAATGCAGTAACTTTTAAAATCCTCCATTATTATTTGTTAAAGATAAGAAATCCACGCTTACTTATAATGAAAGGGAAAGCTTCCCTTAGCTTGCTAATGTTAGTACTGATACTTATTTAAACCTTTGGCCATAGCTATATGAAAAATAATTGTGTACGTTGATACTAAAATAATTGGAGTATATATTTCTTTCCAGAAGTCTACCAGAAAATCTGATTCAGGATCAGTGGAAAGCGTTGGAATTTATCAGGATTTTGACAGGAAGCCTAAAGGCTTTCGTGTAGATATGACAGGTAAAAATAAAATGTTTCTTTTCATTTTGAAAGCCCCTTCTTGTAGATACTATTTTAACATCAACTAAAATGGCCTTTTCTGCTCAGGCATGTATTCTGTGAAATTCCTGTACTGGTTTGAATTCAACTTGATAATTGACATCTTCTGAAGATATAATTTCACTAGTCATGGCTTCTGATTAATATATTACATTGTATTTTACATTGTAGATTTTATATTTTAATGTTATTCACTCCCTGGAGGTGCACAGCATGACAGTTTAGAAATATTTAAATATATATAATATATAAAAAACAAATTTTGTGAATTTTTAAAAAATTGAATCCACTTTGAGATAGTAGCATATGTATATTTTTTATTTTAACAATAATTTTGTTACTTCATTTGGAAGTAATTTCATAAATATATGATGAGCCAATAATATTTTTCATAACTATTCAGCATTACAACAGATCAGTTCAAATTGCTATGTTTTTAAACTTGAATTGATTTTGGTTTAAGGCCTTTACAGATAGATTGTGCTGCACTTTTATCCAAGAATTAGTTTGGCTTTGTAAAATATCTCTGCCAAAGGCTAGTCAGCTTAATTGGAGTCTTGTGGGATTGGATAAAGAATGATAAGAATCTTCTTTGCTAGAACATTATTTTGGCTTTCCCATCTTGTCTCTCCTTCACCTGGGCTTGTCTGGAAGGTGTCCCAGGCAGCAGCCAGTGGGTGCCAACACTTCTGTCTTGTTTGCATTATGCAAGTGCTATTTTGAAATGCAAGGCAGTTTTGCTTAAGAATCTGAAGACTGAAGAATCTAAAAAGTGCTGGGTTAGAGGATAAGAGAGGAAACTGATATAAACTGGATTGATGATTTTATTTGTACTTTTTTCTTGTGAGTAGTACTTTTGCTAGAGTGCAGGTACTGTTGCAATTGCTACATGCTATGTAAACAGAAGGATGGCATAATGAAATATAGGTAAAGTTGTTCCTGCCTCTCTACACTTAGGCAAGAGAAACCAAAAGATATATATACATATAGACTGGGTGAAACCTGGCTTAATAGCAGTAACTGTGAGAGGGATCTTGGAGTCTTAGTGGACAACCAGCTAAATAAGAGCCAGTAATGTGCAGCAGCCACCAAAAAAGCTAATCCAATCCTAAATTGCATTAACAGAGGGATATAAGCAAGATCAAGTGAGGTACTAATACCACTCTATAAAGCCTTAGTAAGACCACACCTAGAGTACTGCATCCAGTTTAGGTCACCACACTATAAAATATGTTGAGACTCTAGAAGAAGTACAGAGAAGAGCAACCAGGATGATTAGGGGACTGGAGACCAAAATATATGAAGAACGGTTACAGGAACTGGGCATAGCTAGTCTAGTGAAGAGAAGGACCAAGGGAGAGATGATAGCAATCTTCCAATATTTGAGGGGCTGCCACAGAGAGGAAGGGGTCAAACTATTTTCTAAAGCACTCGAAGGCCAGCAAAGAATAATGGATGGAGAGATTTGACTTGGAAATAAGGAGAAACTTTCTGTCAGTGAGAACAATCAACCAATGGAACAGCTTGTCCTCAGAAGTTGTGGGAGTGTCTTCACTTGAGACTTTCAAGAAGAGATTGGACTGCCATTTGTCAGAAATGGTATAAGGTCTCCCGTTTGGGCAGGGGTTTGGACTAGATGACCTATAAGGTCCCTTCCAACTCTGATTATCTGTTATCTGTTAAGGTGTCCTAATTCAAATAAAAGAAGATCAAATCACACATTTTGACAAGACTAAAAACTTCGGTAGTTCAGGTAAAAATGCACAACTCATTAAAATTATAATTGGTTTAGAGTCCACATACTTACAAACCACCAGTGCACAGGATATTTCTGAAATATTATCACTCCTTAATTATAGTTGCAATAGTACCCATGCATATACTTATGCTAGTAATAGTGGAAGCTATATAGAATATCTTATGAGCTCTAAGTGCTATACAAAATATTTGAATGAAATAGCAAAAATCATTCATTTTGTCTTTGAAGATAATTGTGAATACGATAAGCTGTGGGAGGGAAGATCTTCCTCACGACTATCAACTAGGAGAAAATTCAACATAGATAGTTTTGCATTCCATAAGGTTCTTGGAAAAGGAAGCTTTGGAAAAGTAAGTTGAAGATGCATTGTTGTTAAAATATCTATTTTCTATACAGAATATTTAATTACTGGCCGTCTAGTAATGCAAAATATTTTGTTATTTTGCATTAATTCAATATGTTTAATTACATATGCACATGCCTATTTAAATTCTTTATTTTTATTTTTTTGAACATATAGACTGTAAAGCACTGATGATGTGGCATATTTGAAACTGATCAGTGGCAGAATTGCTCAGCCCTTTGTACATAAAAAATGGCATTCAGCGTTCAGTACAAACATGTATTAATTGCCAATGCAAGTTTCAATTGAAAGTTTCCAGTATGAATTTCCTCAGCTAGAATTTTAGTAAATATGATTCTGTTCAATTGGTATAAGAAATTTATTTCAAAGTTTTGGTATGTAATTACCATACGATGAGATACTAGCTTTGTCTTGAAGTGGAACAGCTTGCCCTCGAAAGTTGTCATCACTTGAGATTTTCAAGAAGAGATTGGACTGCCATTTGTCAGAAATGGCGTAGGGTCTCTCGCTTGAGTAGGGGGTTGGACTAGATGACCTACAAGGTCCCTTCCAACTCTGATTATCTGTTATCTGGATATTTTACTTCATGCAATTTTATTCCATACAGAAAAATTACAAATGTATAAAACTCTTCCATTTCATTACTTTTGTCCAGTTTGATAGCATTTCACATGTCTGGGAAAATTCTGCTTCTTTAACATATTAGCTAGCAAGAAATCCTTTTCTGCAGTGTTGCTTTGAAATGTGGTTTTCTTAGAAATAAAGCCTAAACACACATTCTGTCCTTTTGAGGCTTGCTAAAATGTCTTTATTCATTTAAGTATTTAAGATCTCCTATAAATAAAGTACTTATACTATTGTTACATTGTTTTATTATTTTTGGATGTGCAAGAACTTGGCAGAAGAAACTGAGCTTGCTACTGGGGTTGAGAGGTATTCTAAAACATTGCAGGAAACCACCTAGAATGCCTGTCATCTTGTCTATAAGCCTAACAGGGCCAGGGGATTTTTTAAAATTTGTCCCTAGTTGTCGGGACCAGACAGACAGAGTCAATAGACTTCATAAAAATAATGAATATTTCAATGGAGCTTAACTCCAGATACAGACACACAAACATGATAATTGCCTTATCTCAATTTTTTTCAATTCTCAGTCTATTCTACAGCCCTAGATTTATTGGGAATCTCTAATTGGACATCCTGTTTAGCTTTCTGAGATCAGGGAGAATCATTTTGAGGTTGCCACCTAGTTAGTGACATAAGTACAATTACCGATTACTCAAGGACTGGATAATCCCAGTAGTGTAACAAAAAGATAATTTCAGGAATTTAACATTTGGAAAAGCTCCAATACCTAACTACATTCTATCTGTCTTTCACTTCACAGGTGCTACTGGCTGAGCTTAAGGGGAAGAATGAATTTTTTGCAGTAAAAGCTTTGAAAAAAGACGTGGTACTTATTGATGATGATGTGGAGTGTACCATGGTGGAAAAGCGGGTCTTAGCACTTGCATGGGAAAATCCGTTTCTTACACATCTTTATTGCACTTTTCAGACAAAGGTATAGTGCAACATTCAATTATCTTTTTTGATATGATAGATACTGACAATGTATTGGAGGCTTATTTGATGAATAGTAGAATTTAGTTAAGACAAAAATGCAAAATTTAGACTCCCTTGAAAGCACATGCACCCTCTAAAGATTTTACGTGTGGCATCCAGAGACTCACAAATATTTTTATTGAATTGTGTATTTTAATGTAACACAAAGGGAAAATTAAATATAATTGGGATGGAATCATATTTATCTTTGTTTTAATTATGTATAATTATAAATTGATAATGTCAAGTTAAAATTTTGTTTTGTCCTCAATCATACATTTTCAGCAGAAACTCTATTAGTATTCATAACTTTGAATAATCACAATATAAAGCTAAATGGTGGCACATTATTTTCATGCATAAATAGCTTAGATCTCAAACCAGGTTTCAGTGTCTTTGGGCAAAATATTCTCAGCCACCTCCTTCAATCTGAATACTAATGGTGTTCTCTCCAAGGAATTCAGGTAGTGAGAATTACAGCTCCTTTGCTTGGAATTCCATGTCTCAAAATTTTTGTTTTGAGTTGCTGTTAACTGTTTGGAGTTACACAAATTAGTGGAGACCGTGCCTTCACATTTTTTGTTTTAGTGTCACTATTGTAAAGATTTTCAGCAAGATATTTTCACCATATCTGATTGGACTCACTTCATGCTGCAGCTACAGTTCTGTGAGAGGGCTAATATGTTCTTCTCTTATTTGTAAATAGGAACATTTGTTCTTTGTTATGGAGTTCCTCAATGGTGGAGATCTAATGTTCCACATACAGGACAAAGGTCGTTTCGATCTTTTCAGAGCTACGTAAGTTCTAATAGCATAATATGGAGTTTGGGATTTGAAAGCAGTTTTAAGAAATATACAATCTCAAGTGTTTAAGATGTATGAAGGAGAAAATTAATTAATTAGATGAGAAGTATGCTACTTTCTATACCTATACCCTGACTGCTCTTTAGAAGGCCAGATCCTGAAGATGAAACTCAATACTTTGCCACCTAATGAGAAGGAAGGACTCTTTGGAAAAGAACCTAATGCTGGGAACAATTGAGGGCAAAGGAAGAAGGGGACAGCAGAGGTGGCTAGATGGAATGACTGAAGCAGTAGGCATGAGCTTAAAGGAACTCCGAGGAATGGTAGAGGACAGGAAGGCCTGGAGGAACATTATCCATGGGGTCGCGATGCGTCAGACACAACTTCACAACTAACAACAACAACTTTTTATACCTATATAAAATAATATAGTCTATTAATCTCAAAGATTCTTTTTGGATCAGAACAATGACTGATCGAGCATTCAGCTGTCATAGTGACAAATCAGATAGTTCTTCATAATCTAGGCATAGACATATCCTTCACAATACCATTATTATGAAAAGCTCATATTCTTCAGAAGTTGGTGTTGAGAGACATGCTGCTTCTAATCCTATAATTATCATAAAAATCATCTAGGAAACTACTGGGTATTTTTTTTCCATTTTATGATAATTAAAATAGTCGCTTAAATGAAGCAAGGACAGCGAGTAATGGCTATTGCAACTGTACTCTAGGGTCATGGGTGACAGAAATAAAGGAGACAAGTGCAGAAAAGTTTCATATGCTCAATGCACTCTGCTCAGTTTTATTCTGGATTAGAGTGGCATTGAAACACCAGTAATAAAATAATAAATTAAAAAATGCAGAAGTAATATAAAGGGAAAAAATTGCAGCAATACGTTAAACAAATCAACAGCTGCTTAGGAATCCCAATGAATCATTTTGGCAGTATGGTATTGTACTGCCTGGTTACAATACTGAAGAATTGTTTTTTAAAAAATTCTGTCATTGCCTGTTAAATCAGAAAGCTATACATGATGCTTACCAGAAGTAAACTACAGTAATGGGAGATGTTAATTAACCTAATGCTCTGTCAAGCCTGGTCTTTCCATGTCTTGACTTGTTGACAACTATATTCTTTAGAAGATTAATCAAAAAAATTGTAACAGTAACAGGAGGGGGGAAATAATGAAATAATTACTCATATATATCTATATCTACATATCTATATCTTATCTTTGCTAAAAAAAATTAAAAAACAAGATAAAAACTAACAAAAAAATCAATATTTTGATTTTAATGAATAGTGAAAATCTAAGGGAAAGAAGGGCATATATAAGAGATGGAAAGAGGGATACCTCATCATGAAGAGTAGCCCAGAATTGTAGAAATAGTATTAGAAAGATCAAACCTTTTGAATTACCCAATTTTTTTTTAAAAATAGGACATTTGTACTTACGTATGGATTCTGGGAGGCTGTGGACTTATTTTACCTTAAGCAGAGTATTAATTACCAAGCTAGTTATTTGAGGCCTGGAAAGCAGGTCAGTCAGGTAGCGAGCCAGATTGGTATAGCAATTAAGGTGCTGGACAAGGAAGTTCTTTTTTCCCCATCTGGACGCTGACAGATTTCTGGCACAGAATCAAGATTTCCTTGTCTTTCCTTTACAAAGACAAGCTGATTATCATCAACATAATGATGTTATCTGACTCTCTGCTGCAGATACCTTCTCTCATTGGGGTGCCTGAGGGCTCAACTTCTGGTCCCCGTAACTAATGACTGGAATAGCCTGGTCAAGAAATAGCAGAACTATTGCAAAATTCCTCACCCTTACAGGTGACCCAGAAAAATGTCAGACTTAGTTTGTACCAACAGGAAATGATATTGTGTGAGCTTAATGGGACAGAATCAGCAAATAATCTTTTGGAGAGAGCAGTTGCCACATTAGACAAAGTCATGCCTGGCCAAAATGAGAGCCTTTGCCTCTTTACATTCAGGAAAGGTCAATAAGGGAGAGGAAGCTGGGGAAGACAACTAAAGCCCTTGGGGATGAGGAAAGGTACAGCATCGTCCCTCTAAAAATTATTTCCAATATTGGCTGCCAGTCCACAAGGTTTCTTTAAGGAGGTATTTTCAAGGCACACAAAGCAGGGCAGCTTTTTCCAGCTAGTTTCCTCCTGATGTGCTAGGCTGGAAATGCTTTAAATGAGAGACCCAGCAGGGTTGGAAAGCTTCACATCAGGGCCACTGAAGGCTAGCTAGATTGGCTTAAGGAAGGATTTTTACATGGATAAACTATTTTAAAGGTTCCATCCCACTCAACATGAAAGGCACTAGGTTTGGGCTGTGATTGGAAACATCTGATATCTCTGGGTGCAGTTGCAAACTCCTTCTGTAGAGAAAGTAGAAAGTGAAAGGGGAAGTACTTGAGATAAAGAATAAAGTAAAATTTGAGAGAAGTTGTGTATCTTTGCAAAATCAGAACATTTCCTTTGTCAGAAACTTAAATATTCAAAAAAATGATCACAATAATTACTATAAGTCTTTGTCAATTTAAATAGTTTTACTATACAGGACATTATCTCAAGTCATTGGAGCATAATTTATACAAATAAAGCCCTTAGTGTAAGTTGTTGTAACAATGCATTCTCATATTTTGACATATTTGTATATTTGTGTGAGGTAGTGGAACATAGCAAAAAGAATTTGGCATGCGGAATATTGATTTACCTAAAATGTTTATATCTTTTTCATATCCTGAGAACAAAGTAATGTATATAATAAATTAATAAAATGGAAAGTTACCTAAATTAGGCAGAAACCAGAATTGTAAAATCTTTTCATTTTTAAAAAAATTTAAGTGCCTGAATAAACAAAACTTTTTGCTGTCCATGAAGATTCTCAGTTGTCCAGGTAGAATTGTCTGGAATCATGGCAACTGGACTTATTTTCTTGTTGGTTTGAGACATTTTGCTGCTTATCTGGTTTTTCAATCTGAACAAGTTGGTTAGGTGAATCTGAATACGCAGAAAGTCATTGGAATGTACTAATTCCTAAAATTGTTAGGGGTGTTCCTGTACCAGCTTCAGGGTTTCCTCCCAAAATGTGTGGTCATATGTCGATAAATATTCTTAGTCATCCAGGAAGAGTTGCCTGGAAGTTGAGTCATGGAAAAAGGACTTAGTCTTACTCCCAAACTAACAAGCAAATAAGTCCAGTTGCCATGGTTCAACTTCCAGACAAACCCCTTTGGTGTTTTCTCTGCCTAGGTCTCCCTTCACCCATCTCATAGATATTCTGACATGCACTTGTTTCTTCATCGAATGGCCTGGTTACTTAATACTCATGTCAAAAGAGAGCATCTTTCAAAAAATGAAAGAGAGCATCATTCACAGCCACCTCTTCTTCAGTCTTCCTGAGAATAAGAAATGTGGATATTCTCCCCTACACCTAAGTGTAGGCTGAAATGCTATGCAAGCAAATGTGCTTTGGAACGGCCAGTGGATTAATTTGAAGGAGCTCCAAAAGTGTTAGAATTGTCTGCTCATAATGTTTCTTTAAGGTGGTATTTTTAAAGCGCATTAAGCAAAGGAGCAATTTCCGTCTATTACCCTCCAGACGTGTTGGGCTGGAACTTCTGCAAAGGAGAGAAGATATAGTTATTAACTTGGGCAGAAAAAACTAGTATGGAGTAGGGGTTAAGGTATTGGGCTAGGAGTAGGTAGATTCGGGCCAAGTCCACATTTAGCCATGAAAGCTGCCTGATGACTCAGCCCAACCTACTTATTGTTATTGTTGTCAGGAAAAAGTGTAGGACGTATAAGTCTAAGAAAAAAAATGTGGCAGAAACTTTCCTCAGGTTTGCACTTTCACTGCTAAAGCCCATGTCCCACTGCACCAACGGATGCAAAGAGGATGTAAAACGTTAAAAAATGTTGGAAAACGCTATGCANGTAGCACGGAAATAGAAAGGATGCACAGTGAATGGTTTGCATCCTATATACATCCTCTAGGCTTCCTATGAACATCCGTTTAACATCCCCGCTACATACTACCCACGTCCATTCTTTTCCTTTCTTTTCCATTCTGTTTATGCAAATTTTCACCACTTTTTGGAGCGAATGACAACGGATGGAGCACCCCCGAAATTTTGTTCGTCCGCTGTATCCTTTTTGCATACATTTTGCATTCGTCGGCCAGTGGGACCTAGCCTTAATATAAGCTGCAGGGAAAAAAACCCATTAGGTTTTGCATATAACGATTACATAAAATTTAATAAAAGGAAAGATTGTTACGAGATCTTTCAATTTGGCTATTAAGTTCTCTGCATAATAGAGGAAGGAAGTGCTTTTGCTCTCAGAAACTTATTAGAAGCAGGATTATTTAAAGAAAGGTTTAAACCCACAGTTCTAGCAAACTTTAGATTTTCACAAAGTCTCTCGGCTAACATTGCTGAATCCCACAGCATTAATCAGACTTATTCATTATAATGCAGGCTTTGTTTCTCTGTCTGCAGCATTGCCAATTCTAATCCAATCCATTAACACATTTATAAATTGTTCCATTCTTTTTGTCAAACTTGCCCACAATTAGGGCTTTTTAAACTGCCAGTAAAGCTTACAAAGAAGTTAGTAATAGGGAAGATTTTACTTAATAATGGAGTTTGCTTAAATACGTTATGATTCTAAGTAAAACCCCCAAATCAAATCTGGGCTGCTACCAAATTACTTTAGACACAGGCAGAACATTTAGGTTGATTGAAGGATTCCTGGACTATTAAGTGATTGATATGTTGTGATATTACATAATTAATATAATTATTAAGACAATATACTAATACTTTATATTGTTTGAGAATGTTTTTGCTTGATTTCAGGTTTTATGGTGCTGAAATAGTGTGTGGCTTGGAGTTTCTTCACAGTAAAGGCATTATTTATAGGTGAGTGATTTGTTGATCTTAACAGGAATCTCAAAAATATTTTAACCACTATGCCTTACTGAGGAATTGGTGGGATCTGTAATTAATACAGTGTGATAGATGTCATAAGGAATTATTTGCTGTTAAAATTTTGATTCTATTCCAGACTAGTTAAAAAGGGCAACTCAGAAATCCTTGAGAACAATCTGTAATTATTTTCTTACATTTATATCATTGGCAAGATGGATAAAGCTATTATTTCCATTATATAAAAGAGTCTTTGTTTCACATTCTTAATTGCAAGGCACTTAGCCCCAAGACTGTAGAATGGCAAAGAAGATGGTTCACATTACAGCTTATATTAAATTGGACTGACCTCTCAAAAGCACAATTTCAGTTTATACTGTAAATCTAGAAAGCAGCTTTGCTCTCAACCTGACTTAATCAGAGAAACCTTGCTACAAGGTTTGAGATTTTGAGATTGTGAACCTCTAGTTATTCTATCAGGAAAATGGCTGCTGAGTTCAGGTTTTAAGTCTGGATTGGCAGAATTTGGAATTTGAAGAGCCATAATCCTTTGGATTTTTATAAGATGGTAATATCCAGGGGTGGGATTCAAATTTTTAACAACTGGTTCTATGGGCATGGCTTAGGTGGTGGTCATGTGACTGGGTGGACATGGCTTGGTGGTCATGTTATTTGCTGGGCGTGGCCAACTCAATATCACTCACATCAAGACACGCATCTCCTCGCCTGGCCTCTCATGACTGTGGGGATGCTGCAACAGTCATAAGTGTGAAAAACAGTCATAAGTAACTTTTTTCAGTGCCATTGTAACTTTGAATGGTCATTCCACACAAGCAAAGTACCAGCAGAGTAGGGGGAAAAAACTCCAGAGAGGTTCCTGAGATAGGAAGTCTAGTCCTGCTAAGTATGTAATAAGAGTTAACAGAGAGGCAGTTTCAGTAAGCAACACCAGAATGTTTCCTTCCTGCCTTCCTTACAAGATTAGGCCAGTAATTTCTTCTAACAACCGGTTCTCCAGACTGCTTAGGATGTTAACAAGCGGTTCTAGCGAATAGGTGCGAACTGGTAGAATCCCACCCCTGGTAATATCTCCAGAAGTGACAGGGCCAATATTTTTCAGTTCTTTTGGATTAGCTTGTTTTCAAGATACTAAGAGAGGGAATACTTCTGAAATTAAGGTATTTTTCTGACAAATTTTGATGGCATGAGGGTGCTACAGAGGTATAGGTTGTCTGGAAGCTGTTTTAAGTCGGTAGGTTATGTAAGATGGATATTTTAGGCAAATATTTATTATTTCAATTCTTTGATGGATTTTTTTTTCATACAGGGATCTCAAATTAGACAATGTGATGCTTGATAAAGAAGGCCATATCAAAATAGCTGACTTTGGGATGTGTAAAGAAAATGTATTTGGAGAAAACAAGGCAACAACATTCTGTGGTACTCCAGATTATATAGCTCCTGAAGTAAGGCATGCACATGTACTCATTTTAGTATTTATAAATCTTTCTCTGCATGGATGTGGTATTATGTATGACTTCTGCTCCAGATGTAGGTACAAGCTGCAGAGTGTTTACATTTTTATGGTCACCAAGCATGAAACAATATCTGTTCTGAAAATATTTACAATTGCATTCAGTTATAATAAATATGATCTGTTTTTATAAAGTCTTTGATCCATATTTCTATCCCTATTTGTTTTTGGCCAAGTGACAGGGAAATCAGTTGCTGAATGATGAGCATTACATTTGAGCCGAATAATATTTAATTTTGAAATCAGTTTATTGAAATGTCAGTTTTATTCACTGTGTTGCAGCTACAATTAGCCTCAGTTAATCAGAATCTAAGAATCAATTAAAAGAGAACCAAAATGCTTTGGACTTTTTTATTCAAGAGAAGGGAATGAGTCCAAATATTGCTGTAGTGTGTTTTTAGAATGTTGGTTACATTTTAATTCAGTTATCCCATCAGAGGATGGTCCTACTGATCCTTCTATTATGGAGGGGGAAAACCACACACAAATATCCATATATGAGGCCTTTGGCTGCATTTCATGTTTGTGTCTTTTCTTACATTTGCCACAGATCTTGCAAGGCCTGAAATATACATTTTCCGTAGACTGGTGGTCATTTGGAGTTTTGTTGTATGAAATGCTGATTGGACAATCTCCTTTCCATGGTGATGATGAAGATGAATTATTTGAATCAATACGAGTAGATACTCCTCATTACCCTCGTTGGATTACCAAGGAATCCAAGGATATTCTGGAAAAGGTATACATTGGCTAAGCGTAATATGTGCTTCCTATATAGAAAAATTAAAAATATTAGGAGTATTAGAATTTAACAATCTAGTATACTAAAATAGATGGTAATTTTACAGAAAAAAATTAAGTTATCCTTTCTCCTGTCCAAATGGTATTTATGTGTATGAAACAAAGTCAAGTATAGGATTGAAGTCTTGATTGTTGCTTCTGCTTATTGTACAAATCATATGCAGTTCTGCCATCAAAAGCAACAGACATGTCCATATGATAGATGCATAGATCTATCTATTTCTGTCTGTAAATTCTTACACGTAGTGCTGTTTGAAATTGTAACAGCACTGAATGATGGAACTTATGACCTGTGCATGAAATTAGGACTGCCCCTGCAGTTTTGGGCGCTGACAACCAATCACAGGAACACTGCAGCTGCTCCCACCTTATCTTCTCCATCTCACCTTGCTGGATCCTATGGGGCTATCTTCCACCTGACTCAGTCACCAAAGCCTTGGGCCTGCTTCCCACCCCACTAGATCCCATTCCCTTGGGCCTTGTCCCCCTCTTCACCCCATCACACCTTGCTTCACTTATATTTTCAGAAGATTACCTTTGGGAAGGAAAACTGGCTGATCCACTATGCAGTCTTCCTTGAAGTGGATGGCATTTGGAGAGTGGCTGCAATTCTCAAATTGTAAGAATTGCAGCAGCTTCCAAAATGGCATTTTTTCCAGGACAGCACAGCACAACCACTGTATAGGAAGGCTTCATGGCAGATTAACCACTTCTATTTTTCAAAGGGATCTCAGAGATTGGGAAAGAAGTGGCTGATCCGCCACAAGGCCTTCCTATACGGAAGCTGAGTAGTGCTGTCTTTGAACAGTCCTCCCTCAAAAATGGCACCCACTTCAAGGACAGAAGTGGGTGCCATTTTGGAGGGAGGACTGATGGCTAAATATGGCTTCTAGATAAGTTCTAGACCCCAATTATGACACAGAGACAAGGAAGATCATTTGATTCATGATTTAATTTGAATGTTTCTATTAAAAAGGTTTTTCTATGTTATTGATTTCATGAGAAAGAACAAAGGGAGAAATCACATCTTCCCTTTTATAGTTTGCATAATAAAAAAGTACTAAAGAACATTTTGATTAGGTAAGGAAAGTTTAGTTATGTCAGAATAATTAATAATATGTGATCAATTAGGATTGAAAAAAGCATTGTATTCTGAATAAAAGTAAAAAACATTTGCAAGAGAAAAACATCAGATTAGGTATGGGTATACCCATGTATGGGTAAAATACATTCTCAGCACTTTCCAATGCTGGATTAAAAAATTGTTTTGTTCATGGAGGCTTGAGAACAACTGAAAATAAAAATATGTTATCTACAATGTATCAAGGGTTTTCCTGCCCATCTTGGTTTCTAAAAGGGAGGCTTTTCTCGAAGATTAAGGTTTATGTCAAATTATTCGCAATACATTTTAAAAAGACAATTTTAAAATACAAAAGAAACCATGTTAGATTGCCAGTATTACAAACCCTTTATTGAAAGTATTACAGAATCCATTGTATGTGGCCCTATGGACCAAGGCATGGCATGGGGTGGAGGCCCAAGTTGTGGGGCCTAATGAGGTGAGAAGCAAAGCACAGGGTACTTTGTCTGATGAGGCCTTGGGAGGCCTGGATCAAGTTGCACGTGAAATCCCTAAACTATAATTCCTAGAACTGACAGCCAGCATAATGAGGGATGCTGAATTTGGCAAGTTCTGGAAGGACACAGATTCTCTGCTCTTGGTCAAAATAGCTGTTAAAAACATATTCTTTTTTTCAAAAGTACAGTTTGACTCAGTGACCAAATGAAGAATATTTTTATATTTTGTAGCTATTTGAAAGAGATCCAACAAAGCGATTGGGAATAACTGGAAACATCAGAGATCACCATTTCTTCAAAGCAATTAATTGGACAACACTAGAAAAGAGAGAGATGGAACCTCCTTTCAAACCAAAAGTGGTATGTAGCCTTAACATCTAATCCACACACTCAAAAGTATGGATCCTTTGTTTTCTGCTCATTGAAGCTAGATCTAAAGGCACAACACATGGAATCCCTTTAGTGGAACGAGTACATTTTTTTTGTTTCCATCTCACTTGTGCATATACAGGTAGCTCTTGACTTATGGCCACAATTGACTCTGGAATTTTGATCATAAGTCATTGCAGTTGTAAGTTGAGTCACCACATAATTAGACTTGATTTTATGATCATTTTTATGATGGTTGTTAAGCAACTCGCCGTAACTTTTAAGCAAATCATAAGGTTATAGATCTAAATTCAGTTTACTGAATAGGCATTTTTTTGACAGAAAATAGCACAGACATGATCTTGTGACCACGGGATATTGTAACTGGTTATAAATGCAAATGTCTGAAATGTAATTATGTTCTATTTCCTAAGTTGAGAATTACCTTTATTTACCTGTAGCATATCAGTATTTAATTTGCATATTTTTTTAAAAAAATGCTAATTTTAAGTTTGAAATATGTCCAGCATTTAAAAAAATATAAAAAATCATGAACAATGTGAATTCCAGTAAATAACCAAGTTCTGAGCTATATATTTGTCACATAATTTTCATGCTAGTTTGTAATCAATTCTTCAAACATTCCTGGCCTACCCATTTTTCTTGTCACAGCTTCCCCAAAGAAGAGTCTATAAAATCGGTTGAGTAAAATTGTTCATGACCACTCAGCAATTCGGCCAGAGTTGTTTTCAGAGGGCAGAAAGACCATCAGCAATTGACACGCCATGGATTTGAGGCCCTGCCTAACAACCTTGGCAATGTGGGTCATTTCAGCTATTTCAATTCCTTCTGTTCTTCTTTACAGAAATCAGCAAGTGACTATAACAACTTTGACAGAGAGTTTTTGAGTGAGAAACCTCGATTATCGCACAGCGACAAAAACCTAATAGATTCTATGGATCAGTCTGCATTTGCTGGCTTTTCATTTATTAATCCTAAATTTGAGCAAATTCTGGAGAAATAATTATTAATTAAATCGAACTCTGAGGAACAGAGCTAATGAAAGCTTTCCAGCTCTCTTCATATGGAATGTGATTGAAAGACATTCACCTCGTTGTGACCAACTGTGTAGTTATTACTTTTGCTAATTCTTTAGCAATTGGCAGAAACTTTGTCTTGTGAGACTGAAGTATCCTTGTGAACTATGTGTATATGATTTTCTCCGTAGCTGGGAAAGTGTAGATGTGTGTTATTTGAATGTAGTTATTTCTTTGGATAATGTGTATTGTGGGTACGCTTTATTTTGCTTATGAGGGGAGATATTGATTATGAGGTTATCTTTTAAATACAGTGAGACAGCTAACATTAATTCTCATCAAGCAAGATGGCTTGACAATCAATTCGATGAAATCTAGGCTTCAAATATTGGTATTTTTAATAAGCACCATAGGTCAATACTGCTTCCTGTAACACTTATCTTTCCTTAAAATTTTCTTTTCGTTCCTGGATAAAGGTTTTTTAAAAATCATGAAATGGAATTTATAAACTACCCTAGTTTCTTCCACAATATCTAATTGTGTTCATTGATTAGAATAAAGTGTTTGGTGGCACCTTAAAAATACACAGTTGCCATTGGATAGACCATCTGCAGTTGCTGGGAATCAGGCAGTATAGAAATTTAACAATAGAGTACCCCAAAGGATATGTTTGCTAATTTTAATGCTTTGAAAGACTAAATTTGCATCTACAATCTAAAATTCATATGATGGAAGAAATCCCATAAAACAGTCAAAGTTTTATGAGCAAACATATATATATGTATATGCTGTTCAGCTTCCTTCGGGTATTATCCCACGTCATTGTAGTTGTGCTTTTAAAGTTGTAGCGTTTCGGCAGAATCTCATCTGCCATCATCAGGCTTCTATATTGAGTTCATATGTGGGTCAGGCTATCACAGCTGTTAGTTTTAAATT